>JADLZN010000351.1:0-49117 GCA_018155175.1 Sinocyclocheilus anophthalmus | reverse complement strand
TGAAATACAAAATGAGCCAATATTTGGCATGACATTTAAAAATGTTTCACTTTCAACATTTGATATGTTATCTTTATTCTATTGTGAATAAAATATAAGTTAATGAGATTTGTAAATGATTCCATTTTTTTTTTACTCACAATTTGTACAGTGTCCCAACTTTTTTGGAATTGAGTTTGTATCTATATATTACTATATATTATAATATATACATATACATATATAAATGTTATAAACAACCCATAATATCATCGCAAAAACTGAGAACAAGGCCCGCCCTGCATTATTTCCTGTTCAGTGTTTTGTTTTACTCAGATGTATAGCATGCAGAGTCCATTTCAGCCTGCAGAGTAAACACAAGACAATCTCTCATCATTTAATATCTGTCTTCAGTGGCCTTATCTACAGTCCGCTCTCTCTATTTCATTTCATGCATTATTTCATTCCTGCCTGTTCGATCACTTAGCATCTGTCTCCGAGTTATTAATGTTTGTTTAGTAGAGCCCATGTCAGGGGAACATCTCTGTCTCTCACTCTTCCTCTACTTCTTATCTCTGTGAATCATGGGTAATATATGATTTGCTGTAGGGCATTAGGGCATTAGGAGCTGCTCTGAACAATAGTGCTTACTAACCAACAGTACGAGCAATGTTACCTGCCTTACACTGCCAGCCCTTAAAGGGTTAGTTCACCCAAAAATGAAAGTTATGACATTAATTACTAGGGATGTAACGATTCACTTAACTCACGATTCGATTCGATTCACGATTTTGATTTCTCGATTCGATTCACGATTATTATTATTTTTTACAAAATTAGATAGCTTCGTAGCTTCGTATAATTATGGTTGAACCCCTGATGTCACATGGATTATTTTACAGATCTCCTTGCTACGTTTCTGGACATTGATCGTGGTAATATCCTTGCTGTCTATGCAGGGTCAGACAGCTCTCAGATTCCATCCAACATATCTTAATTTGTGTTCTGAAAATGAACGAAGGTCTTACGGGTTGAAACGACATGAGGGTGAGTAATTAATGACAGAATTTTCATTTTTGGGTGAACTAACCCTTTAACATGTCAGTGTGTGTATGTGCATTGTAGTTTTCCATTCTTTGCCAAAGAAGCACATTAGTGCATGTTGGGAAAAGTAGTCAGTTGTTCACAGCAATGTCCTTGACCCTTTGGGTCATAGCTTCCTGTTTCTGTCCGAGGAGGAACTGGAGGTCATGCTAATGGACATTATTACTTCCTGTTGTGGTGGTGGGTGTATTAGCTTTGGGAAAAACATTTGAGACACTTAAAATGACTACAGCTTTTCAGTGTGAACAAACTCTGGACTGAACTTTACAACTTTGACCCTGTTCATGCTCATAGTCTTCACAGTCCTTTTGGTTGTATTCCTTATTTTTTTCTTCTACATTAATGTCATTCTATTTAATGAATGTACATGCTAGGCTTAAATCCTTTTATGACTTTATGAATGTCCTGTTTGAAGTGTTTGAGTATGTCCTGCGGTGATAATAAGATGTGTTCATATTTAATGTTTAATTCTTTAATGGCTCAGATAGTTACAGTCTAGTTTTATATCACACATTTATGGCCTGTTGTGGGCCACTTGTTAATAAATTCTTAGCCTGTTTTGAGTATTATCTTACAGTCTGACATTACATGAGAAGTTATTTGCATGTTCTATCCTCTTATTTTAATATGATCTTAAAGCATTTGGTATAATGATTATATTTCTCTCTTGTATACACGCTTAAACTAGTGTTCAAAGTTTAGTGTTGCTAAGATTTTTAATACTTAAGCTCATCAAGGATGAATTTATTTAATCACAATACAGTAAAAACAGTAATATTGTGAAATATTATTACAAATTAAAATAAGTCATAAATAGTAGTTGTAATATATTTTAAAATGTAATTTAAAAAAAAATGTCTTTAATGTGTTCAAGAAACATTTCTAATTACTATCAATGTGGGAAACAGCTGTTCTGCTTATTTTTACAGAATCCGTGATTTTTTTAACATTATAAATATATTTTCCTTCAGTTTTATCAATTCAATGCATCCTTGCTAAATGAAAGTATTAATAAAATATAAATAAATCCCAAATGTTTGAACAGTAAAGTAAATGTGTTCCCTATAACCCTGATCTTGACTACATAAATAGCATTATTAATACCTAAACCTGGTATTATGTATGTTGTTTATAGTTCTTAAAGCTGTGCACAAAGAGATGTCAATTTGTTCAGAACTGAAAAATATTGAGAAAACATTTGGTGTCAAGGTGATATTTGTTCTCAGTTGATTAATCATTTGAGAAGTCATTATCGGGGGATGAAATTAAAAGCGCAGAATTCATAAATGAGTAACATTTGGCTTTGTTGAGTAAATAAAACAGCATAAAACAGGTAACTTTATTAGGAACAGCAACATTACATGCTTTATGTCAAACTGTAAGAATGATAGACATACTCTCTCAGATGTAAGTGATGTGCGTTTTTCAAATCAAAGACATAAAGCATCTACTCAGGAAAACATCTGTTGCATCGTTTACCTCAAAGGAAATGGTATCAGTTCATCTAGAATGCCTAATTTCATTTTCTGAAGAACTCCATGTGGTGACACATATGTGGAATATTTCATGCATTAAGCCACTAAACAGAAATATCACAGACAGACGGAGACTGGCTCATCCAGAATGATCTGTGCTGTTTGTCATGAGTATGCAAAGTAAAAACATCTAAATAATTCCATTGTCTACAGATGTTAAATACAATTTTTATGACTTGTACATTTTCTCAATTCATTCGCCGTTGGCAAGTGTGGCAAAAAGTTAATTTTGAACCATGATTATAATGAATGCAGAGAAAGGTTTGATTAGGTCAAGGCCACATGAAAGTCATTCTGTCCCATAATCCTGTACTGCCAGATCTGAATATTAATGATAGTCCATCATAAGGGAAGAGTCATCAACTCTCTCTCTTTTCTCTCATTCTCTTGCATTCTCATATCTCACTATCTCTCCTCTCTACAACCTTGATATGCCCCTCACACCTTTTCAATATCTCTCTCTGCACTGCTCTCTCTCATCTCACATGGTCGTTCACCTGTGTTGTCACCTGTCTGTGTGATCAGCTGCTGAAAAGTGAGAAAAGCTGCTCGACTTCCTGTTATTCTGCTCACAGTGTATCATATCAGCACATCTACAGTTGACACCTCTAATAGAGAGAGAGAGAGAGAGAGGTGTATTTTAATGTGCAGTTACACTAAAGGCAGAACTCATCTAATTATCATTTATATATCGCTATAAATGCATCACGAGTATGAAGCCTGTTTGTAAGACCATTAACATTTCTGCATTGTGATTCTCATTAGTATTTTTTAAATTTTGTTTAAAAAATTTAATAATGAAAACAAAAAATATTATTACACTTAATCTTTTAATCAAAACATTTTTCTTATATTTTTGATTTTGAGATTAAAATGACGGCAACATTCTTCCCAGGTGTCATGAAATTCACCATTTTTAAAATGAAACGTTAAAATGTGTCTCTATTTCAGTATATACAGGTGCATCTCAATAATTAGAATGTCATGGAAAAGTTCATTATTTCAGTAATTCAACTCAAATTGAGAAGCGTGTGTATTAAATAAATCAATGCACACAGACTGAAGTAGTTTAAGTCTTTGGTTCTTTTAATTGTGATGATTTTGGCTCTCATTTAACAAAAACCCACCAATTCACTATCTCAACAAATTAGAATGGTGACATGCCAATCAGCCAATCAACTCAAAACACCTACAAAGGTTCCCTGAGCCTTCAAAATGGTCTCTCAGTTTGGTTCACTAGGCTACACATTCATGGGGAAGAACGCTGATCTGACAGTTGTCCAGAAGACAAATCATTGACACCCTTCACAAGGAGGGTAAACCACAAACATTCATTGCCACAGGGAGGGCTGTTCAGAGAGTGCTGTATCCAAGCATGTTAACCGAAAGTTGAGTGGAAGGAAAAAGTGTGGAATAAAAAGATGCACAACCAACGAGAGAAACGCAGCCTTATGAGGATTGTCAAGCAAACTCGAATTCAAGAATCTGAGTGAACTTCACAAGGAATGGACTGAAGCTGGTGTCAAGGCATCAGGAGCCACCACACACAGACGTGTCAAGGAATTGGCTACAGTAGTCGTATTCCTCTTGTTAAGCCACTCCTGAACCACAGACAACGTCAGAGGCGTCTTACCTGGGCTAAGGAGAAGAAGAACTGAACTGTTGCCCAGTGGTTCCAAAGTCCTCTTTTCAGATGATAGCAAGTTTTGTATTTCATTTGGAAAACAAGGTCTTAGAGTCTGGAGGAAGGGTGGAGAAGCCCAAGTTGCTTGAAGTCCAGTGTAAGTTTCCACAGTCTGTGATGATTTGGGGTGCCAAATGTCATCTGCTGGTGTTGGTCCACTATGTTTTCTGAAGTCCACAGTCAACGCAACCATCTACCAGAAAATTTTGGAGCACTTCATGCTTCCTTCTAGTGACCAGCTTTTTGAAGATGCTGATTTCATTTTCCAGCAGGATTTGGCACCTGCCCACACTGCCAAAAGCACCAAAAGTTGGTTAAATGACCATGGTATTGGCGTGCTTGACTGGCCAGCAAACTCACCAGATCTGAACCCCATAGAGAAGCTATGGGGTATTGTCAAGAGAAAAATGAAAAACAAGAGACCAAACAAATGCACTGAGGCTGAAGGCCACTGTCAAAGAAACCTGGGTTCCATACCACCTCAGCAGTGCCACAAACTGATTACCTCCATGCCACGCCGAATTGAGGCAGTAATTAAAGCAAAAGGAGCCCCTACCAAGTATTGATGTACAGTAAATGAACATACTTTCCAGAAGGCCAACAATTCATTAAAAATGTTTTTTTTATTGGTCTTATGAAGTATTCTAATTTGTTGAGATAGTGAATTGGTGGGTTTTTGTTAAATGTGAGACAAAATCATCACAAGTAAAAGAACCAAAGACTTAAACTACTTCAGTCTGTGTGCATTGAATTTATTTAATACACGAGTTTCAAAATTTGAGTTGAATTACTTAAATTAACTTTTCCATGACATTCTAATTTATTGAGATGTACCAGTATAAATATTGTTTAAAAGTGTTTACTCTGTTATTTACAGTTGTGGTGTTTTTTTTTCAGAGGGAAAAGTTGAAGTGTCTAAAGAAGGATTGAAGCTGTGCACTATGGGACCAGGAAAAGTGTTTGGAGAGCTCGCCATCCTTTATAACTGCACCAGGACGGCCACTGTGAGAAGTGAGTACAAACAGAGTGCAGTGATAAATAAAATTAACCTAATTTGGATTCTGATGGCTCAAGCAAGGGACATTTTTTCAACTGCATACATAGACTAACACAGCTTGAGTCTGTTCTAGGCCACATTTCCCAATCTGCCACCGGAGGATTATAATTCTCGGTACGATAGAAGACATCTAGTCACTCCATCTGTGATGATAATCTGTGATTTCATTGATAGACAGGAGGCCAGATTGCGAGAGATATGAGGGCTGAATTAATATTAAGAGATAACAAATGAGTGAAAAATAGTTATTGGATATTGTAGTCTGTTATTGGTTATTTTATGATTTAAACAACCCCCTTACCCTAAGTATTAAAATTTGGCAATTCTTTTCACATGACCACATTTTCATTAGGCTTTTCCACATTTATAAAAAGCCCCGAATTGCTCCAACTGATTCTGTAATAGCCACAGTTAATGACCACTGTTAATCCGCCACGGGATTAAAAACATGACGTCACGAAACATGACTTTTTATCTCACAATTCAAACTTTTCTCTAGCAATTCTGAGTTTATATAGCGCAATTCAGAGGTTTTTTTAATCTCAGTTATATAAACTCAGAATTGCAAGACATAAACATAGAATTGCAAGATATAAACAGAATTGTGAGATATAGTCAAGTGCAACATATAACTGCAAGATATGTTTATAACCCGCAATTCTGAGAAGAAAAGTCTGAATTATGATATATGAACTTGCAATTGCAAGAAAAAAGTCTGAATTGAGAGAGAAAAAATGCAAATTTCAATTGCGAAATGTGAAGTGACTCAGAATTCAGAGAAAAAAATCAGAATTGCAAGATATAAACTGAGAATTGTCAGATGTAAATTCTAAATTTAAATGTAAATTGTGAGAAAGAAAGTCAAAATTCAGTTAATTGTAAGATATAAATTCAGAATTGTGAGAAAAAAAGTCTAAATTGTGAAACACTAACAGATTTTAGCCAGATCTTCTCTTATGCACAGGCTTGTGTGCTGTGTGGTTTCTGAATTATTTGCAAGCCTTTCTCTCATTTATTACTCCATTCTTCTCTTCATTTTCTTTTTCCTCTGTACCATTGTTCTCCTTCATGCATATTCTATTCTTGCCTCCGCTTGGCTCTTTTTCTCCTTCCTCTATCTCTCCTCCTCCGGCTGTGTTTATGGTGTTTCTGCGCTCCTCTGCTCTCTGTCTCTGGTTCTCTGGATAGCGTCTGGGACAGGAAGTGAGCTGGACTGGGATTTAGGGACATGCATGTGTCTGATCTCTCCATGCACGGCCAAATGCGACACATGTCCCTTGTGCACGACTGCCACCAGCAAACCCATCTGTAATTTCACTCGGAATAGAATCTGGATAATATTCATCTCAGTTGTTTTCACTTCAGTTCAGTTCATGTAAATTTAAAGGAATTTTATACTTTTTAAACATCTGTTGCATGTTGTTGATTACAATAGATTATAATTCCAATGTTTCCCTCAATTCCTGTAGTGCAGTTTTATGGAAACCTAGCTGGAAATTGTACAGCACTGCAGATAACATTTCAAATGAGCAATTATCACACTGTTTTGAAAAATATTGTTCATTTTTTGCATCCTTATTTAAGCATATTTTAATTTATGTAATGAACATGTAAACCTAGTAATTTTCACACAACATGCCCAAACCTACCAGAAAAGGGACGTGATGTAACTCTGCACTTTTTACGTGGAGCTGTAACTATAAACGAGGTCATCTGCCTAGATGCGTTTTCCCACCTCAAAAGGGTGATTTAGACAACTTTACATCTCAAATGTAAGCACACACAAAAAATATGAGCCTTTTAAACTAAGTATGCAATATCATATACTGAATTACTGTATAAAACTTCAATATGTAACTTGCCCTGCTCTGTTTGTGCTAGAGACATGAATGACACCACAAATTGTGGGGCTCGTTGAATATACAGTAGCTGCATTTCATTTCAGAGCGATCAGACAACTTTCAAATGTTTCGCAACTACAAATTTAGCTATGGCGGACAGCACTTTTCCTCAGAGAAAGTATTTGTATTGCCATCCAAGTCTTTGCATACAGTAGCTGCATGTGTGGTTATTCATCTTTCTCTCCCTGTCTCTTTCTTTTAAACACACACCTTTTGTTGTAGTTGGTTTCCAGTGGTGTCTGCATGTAAATGAGTCTTCTGGAGAAGCTGTGGCTTAGAGTATTAGAATGCACAAGGGAAACAGCCCAGATATGTCAGCGCTTAAAGTGGTTTTGACCTGCTGTGATCTTACCCACCCTACAGCTGCCCTGTCCTTTCACAGCTATAAACAACAGAGCAGAGCAACAGAGAGCAGGTCCAGTGCTTCACAGCACATACTAGATGAAGGCTCTTTATCACAATCCTCTGATGTAATTATTGAACTCAAGTGGATGCTCAACATAAGAGAAACACTGACATAGCCTAGCAAGCACATTAGAAGCCCGGGGGAAAACTAAGAACATTATTAAAGCAAGCACATTCATTTGTTGCTTTACAGAATGACACCAAACCACAGATGTTCAGTATCTTTACTATAACTAAATAAGTTGTTGTCTTTTAGAAGAGATACAAAATTTACATTAAATGCTGATTCATCAAATTAATCACATATACGTATGTAATTGCTGAGTGAAGCCTTCAAATTATAACATTTAGAAGAAAAAAAAGGCAACTGGTCACCTGTAACAGTTCAGTATATAAGTGAATACAGTGTTATAAAATATTTCTATTTCAAATACACTGCGTTATTTTTTAAGCCCTTGCACTTCTTCTGTTTTTCCAATTATTTTTATACAGCATATTAATACAGGTGCATCTCAATAAATTAGAATGTCGTGGAAAAGTTCATTTATTTCAGTAATTCAACTCAAATTGTGAAACTCGTGTATTAAATAAATTCAATGCACACAGACTGAAGTAGTTTAAGTCTTTGGTTATTTTAATTGTGATGATTTTGGCTCACATTTAACAAATACCCACCAATTCACTATCTCAACAAATTAGGATATGGTGACATGCCAATCAGCTAAGCAACTCAAAACACCTGAAAAGGTTTCCTGAGCCTTCAAAACGGTCTCACAGTTTGGTCCACTAGGCTACACAATAATGGGGAAGACTGCAGATCTGACAGTTGTCCAGAAGACAATCATTGACACCCTTCACAAGGATGGTAAGCCTCAAACATTCATTGCCAAAGAATCTGGCTGTTCACAGGGTGCTGTATCCAAGCATGTTAATAGAGAGTTGAGTGGAAGGAAAAAGTGTGAAGAAAAAGATGCACAACCAACCGAGAGAACCGAAGCCTTATGAGGAGTGTCAAGCAAAAATCGATATTCAAGAATTGAGTGAACTTCACAAGGAATGGACAGAGGCTGGGTCAAGGCATCAAGAGCCACCACACACACAGACGTGTCAAGGAATTTGGATACAGTTGTTGTATTCCTCTTGTTAAGTCACTCCTGAACCACAGACAATGTCAGGGGTGTCTTACCTGGGCTAAGGAGAAGAAAAACTGGACTGTTGCCCAGCGGTCCAAAGTCCTATTTTCAGATGAGACCAAATTTCATTGATTCAATTGCGAAACAAGGTAATAGTAGTCTGGGGAAGGGTGGAGGCCAAGTTGCTGAGTCCAGTGGTAAGTTCCACAGTTTGTGATGATTTGGGGTGCAATGTTATCTGTTGGTGTTGGTCCATTGTGTTTTATCAGGTACAAAGTCAATGCAGCCGTCTACCAGGAGATTTTGGAGCACTTCATGCTTTCATCTGTTGACAAGCTTTATGGAGATGATGATTTCATTTTCCAGCAGGATTTGATACCTGCCCACACTGTTAAAAGCACCAAAAGTTGGTTAAATGAAGTTGTGTTGGTGTGCTTGACTGGCCAGCAACTCACCAGACCTGAACCCCATAGAAAAATTTATGGGGTATTGTCAAGAGGAAAAATGAGAAACAAGAGACCAAAAAAAAAAAGGAGAGCTGAAGGCCACTGTCAAAGAAACACCCACCTCCACACCACCTCAGCAGTGCCACAAACAGATCACCTCCATGCCACGCCGAATTGAAACAGTAATTAAAGCAAAAGGAGCCCCAACCAAGCATTGAGTACATGTACAGTAAATGAACATACTTCCAGAAGGCCAACAATTCACTAAACATTTTTTTTTAAATTTGTCTTATGAAGTTATTCTAATTTGTTGAGATAGTGAATTGGGTTTTTTTTGTTAAATGTGAGCCAAAATCAAAAAATTAAAAGAACCAAAGACTTAAAACTAATTCAGTCTGTGTGCATTGAATTTATTAAATACACGAGTTTCACAATTTGAGTTGAATTACTGAAATAAATGAACTTTTCCACGACATTCAAATTTATTGAGATGCACCTGTAGTTTTTCACAAAAATATTAAGCATCACAACTGTTTTGAACATTGACAATAATAAGAAAAGTTTCTTGAGCAACAAATCAGCATGTTAGAATGATTTCTGAAGGATCATGTGACAATGAAGACTGGAGTAATGATGCTGAAAATTCAGCTTTGCATCACAGGAATAAATTACATTTTAAAATATATTTCAATATAAAACAATTATTTTAACTTGTAATATTATTTCACAATATTACTACATATTGTTTACTGTATTTTGTATCAAAACATGTAGCCTTGGTGTGCATATGAGACTCAAACTAGCATGTATCTATTTATACATTTTAATCTAATCGATCTTTTCATATCTTTTATTTAGACTTCTGTCCTGTTCTAGGATGCAGTCCTTATTTGGTGAATTGATTTCCATGCACAAGATTTCTGACAGCTTCAGTTCCAACCTAAAAATCAGTGTACATGCTGATAGACTCCAGCTGAACTGCTGTCCATTCCTTTAGCTTTGGTTCAACAATTTTTTAGCTTTTCCCCCATACACAGCCTTCTTGAGTGCAATATCATAAAGTGCATCTTACAGGGAACATTTTTGTGTCAGTCATGGCTCATGGGGGTGTGACAAGTGCAGTTTGTAAAGTTCTAATCTTCTTGTGGTGCCAGTCTGTGTCTATGTGTGTATTTCTGAGATTGCAATGCTCAGGCTGGATATCATCACTCCAGGTGATTATTTGTAGTGGAGAAACATTTGCACTAAGTACAAGAGAGAAAGAGTAAATGGCCAGAAATGACCCATTTAAAAGTATACAACAAAAGCTGCTATCATTTTCTTGCCTTTCTAGATGGTAATACAGTAGAGTTTGTGGGTATATACAGTATATGTTTGTGTATGTAGCTGAGTCATCTCTGTCTTACATGAGGAGGAAGTCAGACATGGCAGTTTGACATGACAAACCCATTTGCTGCTTTGCTAGTGTAGATTATACCTCCATCCCAGAAGCTTGAAAGTCGTAATGCTTTGAGTTTGAGGGATAAGCTCATGGACAAGACCTTGAAGTATACACATTAGGTATCTCAAACTGTGGTCCTACAGCATGTCTGATGAAAACTCAATAAAACAGTGGGCATTTTAGAACGTCTGATATGTGTTTTTGTGTTCGCTGATTATGGAAAACATACCCAGTTGCGATCAGTTTGCATTTAAAATACAAATTGCTTTGGCCCAGATAAATTTAGCAGTGGCCATCAGCAAGGGACAAAAATAAAATTTGTTTTCTGAGGAATTTTCTGTGCAGCCATCCAACTGAGATATAAACACTTGATGCTGGAGGTGTTTTGTTCACTGATAAAACTTTTACCTAATGAGCCAGCAGCCCTGTAGTGCCATTTCAATTCACCATCTGATGCATACTACACACACAAATGGCACACGCTGGCTAAAATAACCAGTTGTAATCTGACTGGCTTCTAGCAGTTTCCTGTTATGATTAGTTTTGCATTAGATTTGGGATAGATCATCTTGAGATCGTGCAGGTCAAAAAGGGTGCCATACAGGAGGTCAGGCTGTATTTTTGCAATACTTTGATGTATTGAAATTAAACCAAAACTATAACAATGTCAGCTGTATAAAGGCAGTTTGGTGATAGCATCACCATCTGGCCAAAATGCCTAAAACACGGCAAAGTCATGTATGTTTTTGTTATTTCTTCCTATTAAGATGCATTACAAAAGCCAGGACACCTTAATTTTTGGTGTTCAACAGTTTTGCAAGAAAAAAAATACAAAATAGAAAGTAGGAGTCAAAATATGGAAATTGCTCATATTGTCATGACATTTTATAGGTGTAATTGCCACATTGTCCTGAAATTTAGAATGTTGTGCTTCCAAGTTATGAATTTCTAAAAAAGCTTAAAAGTTTTAAAGGGGTCATATGATGCGATTTCAATTTTTCCTTTCTCTTTGGAGTGTTACAAGCTCTTGGTGCATAAAGAAGATCTGTAAAGATCTCAAATGCTAATGCGCGACACCTGCGCTACTCACCGGTCTCGAATCCTTACGTGTCGCGTATTAGCATTTACTCCACCGGCCTCGCTCGGTTCCCACGGCTCTCGGCCCCGCCCTACGTCACATTCGACCGCTCGCAGGAGGGGGGTATCCTGAGACTGCATCTACCCTCCCCCCCCCCGCCTCAGGGAGACCGCGATCAACGGCCGGCGCCGGGTACATGGCCCGCCGGTAAGGACCGAAGACGAGGCCAACATCACACCAAGGAGATTGAAGGATAAGGAGAAACAGAGAAGAGAGAGGGGAGACAGGAGAAAAAAAAATTATTGTTCGGTTACCAGACACATGCGCCGGCCCTCCACCGGCTGGGGAAACTCTTAGCGTTTGACGGCGAGGCTTCCTCCGGGTTCGGGCAGGCGGCAGGAGTCCCCCGTTTCCCTGATCCTCACCTCATGGCGGATGGCCAGCAGGGCGAACGGCCTATCCCTCAAGGACGGCAGCATCCCCTCCACATCCCAGGTGGCCGGCAGCGAGTTTGTCCGCCCCCCCGGCAACTCACTCCAGCCCACCGCCTCGAGCGTCCATGGCAGCAGACTGCTCCACCATGCTCGATGGCACCGCAGATTCACCACAGCGCCGAGGGATCTCTGGCAGCGTGTCCCTCCTTCCTCCCAGGTTTCGGCACCAATGTAACACAGTTCGTAGTCACGGGAAGAAGGAGGCGGGAACCGGCGAACATTTAAACAAAATTTAATAAAATAAACAAACACAAAAATGAAAGTAAAGCAGCAGCCCCTCGCGGACAACTGCCGCACACAAAACACAAAATAAAATCCAGTCCTGGTCCTCTCTCGTCCAACACTGTCGTCACTCCTCCTTTTTATCCTCCTCCGTGGGACTCAAGACCGGTGAGTGGCGCAGGTGTCGTGCATTAGCATTTACTCCACTGGCCTTGCTCCGTTCCCACGGCTCTTGGCCCCGCCCCTCTCGTCACATACATTATGTGGAAAATAATGTGTTTTTTGAACCTTAAGCCATACACACATTTCAGTACACCAAATACACAACATACTGTTCTTTTTAGCAACATCAGTGCTTAATTGTAAATTGTGAGGTCCCGGAACAAAGTGGGGTGACGGATCCGGCATGATTAGAGGAGGGAGAGGTAATGGAGCATTCGCGCAATGGAGGACCAGCTTACGTGATTAACAGCATGCATCTTACGGTCATGAAAAAAAATGGAAAAGTCATGAAATTTTAAAACAGCCATTTCCAGGCCTGGAAAAGTCATGGATTTTTTTCTGTAAATAGAATTATGTTTAATCTGCTTTCGAGCAGTTTAATTTCCCAATGAGGGAAATTCCTGCAAACATATTCAATAGAGCATGTAGGTTAGATTAGTAAATAAATCCACACATACTATCAGATTAAATCAGTCATTTGAAAACAGCGTGAGTGATTCAGCTGTACCGCGTCTTCTCTCACTCTCAAAGCGGCTTCACAACAGCGCATCTCGTCTGCACTACTGCACGCTGCGATACAAGACTTTTGCTCGGGTTTCGGGGCAGTCGACAGAATTGTCACTTGCCTAATCGAGTCATTGTTGCATCGTCACAAAACTGTATCATTTGCACATCTTTTTAAGTTTAAAGGGGTCATATGATGCGATTTTAAATTTTTCCTTTATCTCTTTGGAGTGTTACAAGCTCTTAATGCATAAAGAAGATCTGTAAAGTTGAAGAGACTAAAGTCTCAAATCCAAAGAGATATTCTTTATAAAAGTTAAGAGTTAACAACGCCTACCTAAAACGGCTCGTTTAACACGCCCCCACATATCTACATCAATATGTGGAAATATTAGCATAATGCAGCCCAAATGTCACGCAAAGAAAGAAGGTGTAATTTTTATTCTCGCTGTAGTTTTGTTGCCGCTGCCGCCATGTCCTGAAGACGCTGTGTGCTCGTTGTGAAAGCGAAACTGCTTTGTATGGCCTTCCAAAAGAGGACGATATCCGCTTTGTCATTCCTAGAGCTGATCCATGCTGGTCGCTGAGGAAATACATCAACTTAGTGCTGTGGATTTCACGTGGACGAAGTGCAGTCAAGCCGGGGTGTGGTTGCATGTGGGGTGCCACTCCTTCGCGGATCCGCCGGCCCGCGCCGTTCTCAACCCCCGCAGCCTCGCTCACTTCAAGCCTGGGCCTCGTCACTCCCGCTAAACTACAAAAAAGGAAATAGGAAAAATACCAGGCTTATATAATAATAATAATAAATAAATAAATACATTAAATAAAATAAACAATCAATACATTAAAAAAAAGAAACAGAAAAAAGAACAGGTATGAGAGCATCATATAATTAACAGAAAAGCTTCACAAAGAGACCTAGTGCATTTTGCTTTACTGTTTTTCAACCCAAGTATTAACTCAATATAATTTTTCATATCTATCTGAAATAACAAAAAGTTGGGTTTTCCTTTAGCCCATTTCTGTTTATGTATATGGTATTTGCCCATAATCAAACAAAGATTAACAATAAAGGCCACATTTGGTGGTAATCTTTGTCTATTAAAATAAAAAAAAAATACATCTTTTTCAGAAAAGTAAACTTTCATGCCTAGGCATTTACAAAGGAAACATTCCAAATCTATCCAAAACATTTAGCTATAAATGCAGTTACAAAATAAGTGCACAACATTTTCTTTCTCAGTCCCACAGAAATCACATGTAACATCTACATCAGTACGAAATCTAAGAAAAAGAGTTTTAACAGGGTACACCAGATGGAGTATTTTAAAATGTATTTCTCTCACCTTATTTGTTATGCAATATTTTTTAGGCAGCAACCATGCATATTTCCAGTCAATGCACTCAAATTTAGAATACCAGTATGTTTGAGAAGATATTGGGCTGTATTCTGTTAGTAACTTCCTGATAAAGTAATTATTAAATTTTCTATCATTAATAGTAACTCCGTTAATTGCAACATCAGGTCTGAGACTCACAGTCTCCTTATTCACATTTCCTTTACAACAAAAATTTTTAGTCCGGATAATATAGCATCAAACACTATACAATATTCTATAAGGATTATTGGAATATTATACCTTTTACGAAATTCTATGTAGGTATACAGGTGCCCATTTTCATTAAATAACTGTTTAACAAATATAATACCATTGTCTACCCATTTTTAAAAAAACAAAGTTTTATGTTTAAACATTATATAACTGTTATTCCAAATTACATTTATTATAATACATTTATTTGGAGAGAAATTATGCTTATATATAAGCATCCATGAGAGTAGCACCTGCTTGTGAAAATTACTTAATCTAACTGGAATCTTACTTATTTCAAAGTTGCATTGCAACAGAAAATCAACACCACAAATCTTTTCAAAGATTAGATTTTATTTTTATATTGAATTTGATTCTTGATCCATCTGTTCTTTTAAATTGCATTTGATGTGCTGAAGTCAAGCACATTTAAGCCTCCATTACCAACCGAATTAGTTAAGGTACCTTTTTTAATGTAATGAGATCTATTTCTCCAAATGAAATTGTAAAGATTTTTATCCGCTTCTTTAATGATGTTATTAGGGACTTCTAGTGAAATAGCAGGATAGAGCAGACGAGATAAACATTCAGTTTTTGATAAAAGAATTCTACCGTTCATTGACAGGTCTCTCATTAACCATAAATTAAATCGATTTTTAACTTTTTGAACCACAGGTTGAAAATTAAGCTGTCCCCTTTCCTTTTCATCTTTACATATTTTGATTCCTAAATAGCTATCAACATTCTTTACAGGGATGCCATTAATATCAAGAAGTTCACAATTTTTCAGAGGGAACAACTCACATTTGTTTAAATGTAATTTTAACCCTGAGACCAATGAAAAGTCATTCAAACAGTCGATTACATTTTTAATTTCTAATGAATCTCTAACAAATATTGTTGTATCATCTGCTAATTGACAGCATTTTATTTCTCTTTCTAAAATCCCGATTCCTTGAAAATCATATTTGTTAATGTAAAGAGTCATTGTCTGGGTTACAAGTAAAAATAAAAAAGGAGATATTGGGCATCCCTGCCTTATGCCTCTTTCTAAGAGAAATCTGGGGGTAGTGCCATTTGCAAGTTTTACTGAGCTATTACACCCATTATATAAAGTATAAATGGCCCTTTTAAAGAAATCACCAAAGCCAAAAAAATCAAAAATCTCAAACATAAATTTGTGGTTAATGGTGTCAAATGCTTTATAAAAATCTACAAAAAATATAAAACGTTCACTATCAATATACTCATTATAATCAATTAAATCTAGGACCAAACGAATATTATTACTTATATGTCTGCCCTTCATGAATCCTGATTGGCAATCGTCTATAATTTGCTCTAAGCATTTTTTTAATCTTTCTGCAAAAATAATGGCAAACACCTTAACATCGTTATTGAGTAATGTAATAGGTCTCCAATTGTCTATTAGGGTAGTGTCCGTATTAGCTTTTGGTATCAGACTAATCAATCCCTGACATAATGATGGCGGTAACTCACCACGTTCTATAGCTTCATTAAACACACATAGTAAAAAATTGTTACCGGGAGATTTATTGTCTTTTAATTTACTGATCCCAAATCTAACTTCTTCTATAGAAATATCTTTGTCGCACGACATCATACTATCCTGATCTATACATTTAGCATTTGCTTTAATGCTTTCTAAAAAAAAGTATTGTATTGCCATCATCTTCTTTACTATATAACGTCTGATAAAAGGTTGATATATAATTAGAAATTTTAACATAATCTTCAGACACCTCCCCATGTATATTAAGTTTTAATACAGAATTCAGCTCAGCACTTCTTTTTTCTAAATTAAAAAAGTACCTGGAGTTTTCCTCTAGACCTTACAAATGCCCCTTTGGCTTTATATTCATACATCTCATCTAATTGTAACTGTAATTCAAATAACCTGAGTTTGTCCTGCTGATTCATTACATTAATACTTGTCAAATTAACTATCTCTTTTATTACTTGTTCCTCTCTAGTCCTTTTAGACTGTTATTATTTTTCCTCTAACAATAGCTTGCTTCCTTATAAGGTACTTCATGTACTCCCAATTGGTACCATACTTATTTGGACTTTTTGCATTGTTCCAGCAACTCAAAATAATATTGTTAACTTCTTTTTTTAAACAAGTCATCTTCCAATATTGCCTTATTTAATTTCCAGTGTGTTCGTGTTCTTATATTTTTATTAGTATTTCCAGATAAGTCAATAACTAGATAAATTACTTTATGGTCAGTAAGGACAGATGTTTCCACAGTAACCTGGCTTACTTGATTTTCTAATACACTGGATATGAGCCAAAAGTCTATTCTAGACTGTTTACTCCTGTCACTAGAACACCATGTACATTCAATACAATGTATGTATACAACATACAATGTAAATTCTTGTTTAGTTGGGTTTGTGATTCTCCAAATATCAATTAAATCCAAATACTAAACACAAATATGAATTATTGAAATTCTTTAAACTATTCCATGAGGAGGGCATAACAGTCTAAATAATCCCAAATAGATTATAATATCCTCAAGAATTAGGAGCTCGGGAAAACTGTGCCAGATGTTTCAGATTTTTTCTTCAAATTCTTGTAGTAAACTTTTATTCCTTCCAACACTGTTCGTTGCATATATATTCCCTAATACAAAATATTGCTGGTTGAATTCGACAATCAAAATGACCCATCTGCCCAGAGAATGTGAATAACTTTTAACAATTTTTCCTCTAAATTTACCCTTCAAAATTGCAAAACCTGCAGAATGATTGCTACCATACGACATCCACATATCGTTTCCCCACTGGCTCTTCCAAAACTGAAAGTCTGATTCAGATGCATGTGTCTCTTGGATGAAATAAAAATCACAAAAATATTTCTACAAAACAAAAAGATTGCTTTTCTTTAAGTAAATTTCTCATACCTCTAACATTAAGTGAAAAAACAGCGAGTGAACACATACTCACAGAAGAACTTCAGAACAGAAGTTTACATCTCCAAACCCTGCATAACATTAAAGTTCACCTGATGTGACCTGGCATACTGTAGGCATTTGTAAACTCGAGTCAAACATAAATATCATTGCCTACTTCACAAAAATCTCCTTCCCGTCCACAAATGCTCTAGTCCCAACAAAATAAGCCCTCCTGCCTTATTTTCATGCAGCTTCAACACTTGGCCACAGCTGACTCCTGGTCTCTTTATCAACTGCCGTCAGATCTTCAGCAAATCTCAACTTCTTTTCTTTCAAAAAACTGCATTTCTTTGCACTTTTCCACAGCAAGTCTCTGATATGCCTGGATCTTAATCTCAGCTCTTGGCCTCTGGTTCACGTCGAGCCTCCTTCCCACGCGATGAACCACGTCAATTTCGGCAGCGAACTTTCCCTTTTCCTCTGGCAGCACTGCAGCGCAGATGTACACGGCCTTCTGTTTAATGTCTTCGCCTTCATGTTCGGCAAGACCATGAAGCCTCAAGTTCCAGCGCCTTCTATATCTCTCCATTTCGTTCACTTTAACTTCCAGATCCAGTAAATGCTCGATGTTTTCAGTCCAGTCAGATCTGCTTTGATGTCATTGATCTCACGAGACAAGAATTCGGTGGATTTCTGGAGAGCCTCAATCCCGTCAGAGTTCTTTTAAATTATTTTTTCCAAACCGTCAGCTCTTTCATTCATTTTTTTCTGTCAGCATTCTGACGATGTTATTTTGCAGGTCGAGGATGGATGGCTCGTTCTTTGATTTCTTTGAATCGTGGGTATGCGGAGCCGAATCAAGTTCTGTCAAACATTTAGAAAGCAAAATTTCACGTTGCTGTTGGATTTGTGCATAATCATGCACCTCCACGATTTCCTGTTCAGCATCCATCCACACCTCTTGAGGGTCTTTCTTGGATCTTTGTCTCTCTTTGCGTTTTCCAGCCATAGCTTGCAGTGACGTCAATTAGCTTGCACGTTAACGGCGATTAAAACTTGCTGATGAGATATATTTACAACAACAAATACAGCTCAAAAGTGGAGTAAACAAGATTGCAGAGTTATTACTTGATCAGGGTAATATAATTAATACAAAGGGTGGGAATTGGGAGAAGAAACTTCTTGACCTCACAGATTAACATCCTCCACGGTCGCCGTCTTGCGCGCCCCCACACCTCGCTTTTCAGACCGATGAGCTTTGTAAAAATCAACGCGTTTCAAAAAGGCGGGGCATAGAGGAGAAACAATAATGAACAGTATGTAAAAAATAATGTGTTTTTTTTACTTTAAACCACATAAACACATTTCATTACACCAAATACACAAAATAATGTTCTTTTTAGCAGCATCATATGACCCCTTTAAGCCTATTCGATACTCTCGTGCTCCAAAGGGGGTTTCACAGTCACATCCATAGCGCGCATATCACGCCGCCTCGCGAGTACCAAATTGAGTTATTTTTCGCAGCTTGTTGCGCTTACGCAGCCAAATACACACAAAAAATTATGTCAAAATGGCCGTCCTGGCGATTATCCTCGTAAGCACAGTCAGTTTTGTCTTAACTAAATGTAAACATCTGAGAAAGAAAACGCATGTGTATCAGTATTGGATCCGTGCATTGGGGTTTGTTAGAGCAGCCATGTCGCATCTCTTTGCACGCTTACGTTTGTTGTTTCAAATGTAGATGCTAGGCAAGCTCATAATAGAAGTTTTTTTCATGAAATATAGGCACGCTATAGGTCAACACAAATGTCTTTCATTGGCGCGTTAGGAGGGTATCTGTCAAATGAGGTGCCGGATCAGATTTCGGACAAATTCGGAGGTCCCGGATCAGGATCCGGTTTGTTCCGGCACAAATTAAGCCCTGGCAACATCATATGACCCCTTTAAATAACGATGAGTACACTCATAGCTAGGGATGGGTATCGTTAAGGTTTTAACGTATTACTACTCTTACCGATACTGCTTATCGATTCGGTACTTTAACAGTATTCTTATCTGTACTTTTTGTTTTATTTATATATATATATATATATCTATATATATATACAGTGGGTACGGAAAGAATTCAGACCCCTCTTACATTTTCACTCTTGTTATATGTCAGCCATTTGCTAAAATCATTTAAGTAATGTTTTTTCCCTCATTAATGTACACACAGCACCCCATATTGACAGAAAAACCAGAATTGTTGACATTTGCAGATTTATTAAAAAAGAAAAACATCACATGGTCCTAAGTATTCAGACCCTTTGGTCAGTATTTAGTAGAAGCACTCTTTTGATTTAATACAGCCATGAGTCTTTTTGGGAAAGGTGCAACAAGTTTTTCACACCTGGGTTTGGGGGTCCTCTGCCATTCCTCCTTGCCGATCCTCTCCAGTTCTGTCAGGTTGGATGGTAAACGTTGGTGGACAGCCATTTTTAGGTCTCTCCAGAGATGCTCAATTGGGTTTAAGTCAGAGCTCTGGCTGGGCCATTCAAGAACAGTCACAGAGTTGTTGTGATGCCACTCCTTCGTTATTTTAGCTGTGTGCTTTGGTCATTGTCTTGTTGGAAGGTAAACCTTCGGCCCAGTCTGAGGTCTGAGCACTCTGGAGAAGGTTTTCATCAAGGATATCCCTGTACTTGGCCGCATTAATCTTTCCCTCAATTGCAACCAGTCGCCCTGTCCCTGCACCTGAAAAACACCCCCACAGCATGATGCTACCACCACCATGCTTCACTGTTGGGACTGTATTGGACAGGTGATGAGCAGTGCCTGGTTTTCTCCATACATACCGCTTAGAATTAAGGACAAAAAGTTCTATCTTGGTCCCATCAGACCAGAGAATCTTATTTCTCACCGTTTTTTAGCAAACTCCATGCGGGCTTTATTGTGTCTTGCACTGAGGAGAGGCTTCGTCGGGCCACTCTGCCATAAAGCCCCGACTGTGGAGGGCTGCAGTGATGATTGACTTTCTACAACTTTCTCCCATCCCGACTGCATCTCTGGAGCTCAGCAACAGTGATCTTTGTGTTCTTCTTTACCTCTCTCAACAAGGCTCTTCCCGATAGCTCAGTTTGGCCGGACGAACAGCTCTAGGAAGGGTTCTGGTCGTCCCAAAACGTCTTCCATTTAAGGATTATGGAGGCCAATGTGCTCTTAGGAACCTTAAGTGCAACAGAAATGGTCCCCCCTCCCTTTGTAACCTTGGCCAGATCTGTGCTTGCCACAATTCTGTCTCTGAGCTCTTCAGGCAGTTCCTGTGACCTCATGATTCTCATTTGCTCTGACAAGCACTGTGAGCTGTAAGGTCTTTATAGACAGGTGTGTGGCTTTCCTAATAAAGTCCAATCAGTATAATCAAACACAGATGGATTCAAATGAAGGTGTAGAACCATCTCAAGGATGATCAGAATAAATGGACAGCACCTGATTTAAATATATGAGTGTCACAGCAAAGGGTCTGAATACTTATGACTATGTGATATTTCAGTTTTTCTTTTTAATAAATCTGCAAAAATGGTCAACAATTCTGTGTTTTTCTGGCAATATGGGGGGCTGTGTGTACATTAATGAGGAAAAAAAATTACTGAAATGATTTTAGCAAATGGCTGAAATAAAACAAAGAGTGAAAAATTTAATGGGGTCAGAATACTTTCCGTACCCACTGATTAGATTATGACACAATTAAGAGCGAATTAACATTGCTTTATATTCTGAAATTTAAGATAAATATTTAATGAATGAATATAAAACATCAATTTGTAAATGCGCCAGTGTGCAGGCATTTTTAGTGTTTATAAGATAAGATACAGTAAGAACATGAACATAGAAACAAAGTAAAACAAACTGACAAAAACAATAAAACAAATAGCAGAGTGGCATTTTGACATTTCTGTCACTTTAGCATAATATAGACACCATCGGATTTTCTCCAAGTTTCTCCACTTGGCATAAACTGTGTTGAGTAAATACTCTCCAAGGCCATTTTTGACTATTTTGTTGTGGATTTGATCGATTATTGGGACATGCACCGAGGCTCAAAAGTTGTAATTGTTTGTCCGTTTTGGAGCGCGCGCGCCGCACACATTCAGCCTGAGGAACAGGTCTCTTGTGCGGATTGTGGCTTTAGCAGCAGTAAAGACGGCATCTTACAATAATCACTGATTGAGCTGATTCTGATGTTAAGTTTGGGTTTTAGGGAGGAACAAATGCTCGCCGCTGTGAAGGGAAAGAAGTTGCGCAAAATGAAACGCAGCTAGTTTTTAATAGCTTTACCTCACGTCTTCTTTTGTATAATCTTAGAAGCCAAAATCAAAATAAAAAAATTAAATTAGCTTAATAAACCGCCACAGGCCTAAAGTGTAAGCTGATGTTTGAATGTTTAGTTCTCTCTTCTTTCATAATTAAACAGGGCTTTCATGTTGCGCGTGCTGAAGCTCCTCCGCTTGAGCGCGATCTCTTCTGAATTGCTAATAGCAATAATGCATCATAGACAAATGTTTGAAATACAGCTGGCGACTCTGGCGAGATAGATTTTGCAAGATAATGTATATATAGCAATAATAAATGTACTGTATGTGTGTTTTATTCATTTCTCCAGTACCGATAGCAGAACCGTTAACGTCAGAGCTTATAGATACTCCGGTCTTTCATAATTAAGCCCCGGGACCGATTAAATACCGGGTTTCGGTACCCATTCCTACTCATAGCCTTTGAACTACTTTTCATAAATTTGCTAAAATTTGTTACAAATAAATTTGTGTTGAACAAATCTACTGATACATATCTGCTTGGTCTTGCATTGTGCCTCTGGGTTGACTGGTTAATTGTTGCTTGCAGATATATTGAATACTTTTTGTTTTTCAAAAAGTACATGTTTTGAGATAATAATAGTACATGATGTTCTTTGCAATAGTCTGTGAACTGAGGCCACAAAATAACAATACAGCCTTTAGTGCGTGTTCACCTGGGCTTGCCTCCGTCTTTCTGAAAAAAGTGACTGTCAAGACTTTTTTGCGATCTTTTTCTAATTTCTGTGTTTGTTGGCCCCCATTCATTTCCAGACTCGGACTGCGTATATTTGGTTTTCTTCTTACTGTTGAAATGGATAGGAATTGTCCTTGAGAAGATTTTGTAAAATTTGAAGCAGAAATGGAAATCTCCGCTCTGTTTCCTGGATACTGCTGTTTATATTAGTTGCAGTGCATCCGCGTTTTGAGAATACCTTGCAGTCGTATTCGTTCATGCTCCCTGAGGTTTCTGTTGTCTGTCATCTCTCTGGAATGATTCACTGAGGCAGACAGCACTTGAAGAAGACATGCTGCTAAAAGCATTAAACCTATGTGGCTCCATCATGCAGTCCTGGTCTATTCTGGACCACAAGACAAAGTGTTCTGGAAATGACTTTTTTTTTCTTCTTCATTATCTGAAATTAATTAACCTTACAAACTCCATTAAAGTATGAAAAAGTGGGAGTGGAGAAAGGCAATGAACACAATGAAGTTAATAGTATCAGTGTTTCTCACAATCAATCATTTGACGTAAAACTTTAACAAATGCAGGTATCTTCTTCAGAAAATGCTGTAGTAGTCAAAATGTTTTGTGTTTGTTGTGTTTTCTCTTTAAATGATAAAACCTGTGTCTGACACTGTTTGTCACCTTTAATATGTGCCTGTAAATCGTGAGAGTGAATCTGGTTTTATGGGGGAGATTAATCTGTCAGTCGTTTTTTTTTTTTTTTTTTTTTTTTTTTTTTTTTTTTTTTTTTTTTTTTTTTTTTTTGTTTTTGTTGTTTTTTTTTTTTTTTTGGAAGACGTGCGTGTTGGATTGGGTTTTTTTTTTTTTTTTTTTGTTTTTTTTTTTGGAAATTTTTTTTTTTTTTTGGTGGATGTTTTTATTTTGTTGTTTGTCTTTTTTTAATTTTTTGTGTTTTTTTTTTTTTTTTTGGAAGAGAACGGGTAGTTGTCCAGGGCACGGGTGGTAGTGATACGTTTCCTCTCCCTCATGAATAATATTAACTCATGTGCTATCAGAGAGCATGCTGGGATGTGTGTTGCCTCTGACCACACAGCTTCTATCTCCATGTTAATTGAGAACATCAGTTTTATCAGTGCTGCTGGGATGAATTTCTGGGTGTTGATGGCCTGCAGGGAAACTCACAACCTTCTCCTATCATGCATATGGCTGGGTGATATAGCTAAAAAATATAATATATTTACGCATGTAGTGTATTGGAGATTTTTAGTTCATGCATTCATTCTAAATAAGAAACAGTTATTGCCCAAAACCAAAGATAATATCTAATTGCCAAAAAACTACGTGGCTAATAATAAATATTATATTATATGATGTATATTATATTGTATTGTCTTGTATGTATTGTATTGTATTTATTCTAAACAACAAAACAGATAAACTCTAAGAATAGTTGCATATTATTATTATTATTATTATTATTATACATTACAGCCTTATTAAATGTAAAATATTATTTATAAATATTCGTAAAGCTTTTTTATTGTAGTAATGTGCATATTATGTTATATATTATATAATAACCTTTATTCATCCCCCGGAGCCGGCTGCGGCACGTTTTAATATGAATGCGCATGCTTTTTTTGACGACTTGTGGACTGTTCAACTGCAACACCCGCTGACTGCAATAATAGAGCTTGGAATAGCCAGGACAATTTTTAATATAACTCCGACTGAATTCGTCTGAAAGAAGAAAGTCATATACACATAGGATGCCTCGGGGGTGAGTAAAACACAAGCTAATTTTCATTTTTGGGTGAACTAACACCTTTAATATTAATGATATGCAAATTAGATTATGTAAATATTCTTAAAACATATTATGTTAATATTGTAGTCTGTTTCATATGGTTTATTTGGTGCTTAATGTTACTTGTTACAAGGCAAATTGTGAATATTCAATATATTGCACAGACCCATACGTAGCCCTGATTAGAAATGAGATCTCGTCCAGCTGCGGCGTTCACCATTTCCTCCGGCGCCTGAAATACACGCATAAATCAGAGGATAGAAGCTGTGCTGGGTGTTGCTAAATAGACATTTGATCTAGCTTTAAGGAGGGATTTAGATTCAGTATGGAGTAAATTTGAAATGCAGCACAAGTAATGTTTGTCTTCATGAACATATGTTGGTGGTTGCTGTTAAGTTGTTGTGTGTATCTGATGAATTCTGATCTGCCACGGGGCTGAATGTCATTACGGATCCAAACAGGAGCTGATTTTGCTCTCTCTCTTTAATACACAGCAGAGAGTGGGTGTTTTAAACAGTAAAGTCACCGCCTGCATAACGGCTATTTTGCACTACATAATAAATCTGTCAGGATTGTCTGTTTCTCCGTTGTGTGGCTCATACCTCTCTTTTTGTTATTTGCTCTCACTCTTACTCTCTTTCTCTTCCTCCAGGCATAAGAAACTACAGGTGTCAGATGAAAGTCTGAAGTATTTAGCTTAGACCCGATGAAGTCAGTCAGGCACAAAACTCAACTCAGTCTTAGCAATACCTGTCATGATGTATTGGAGAGAATTCTGTTTATTCTTTGTCAGTTATCAGTCTGATGAACTTGGATCAACCTAGATCTGTAAATTTGTAGCCGTATCTGTAATTAAGAAAAATCAGTTAAAACATACTAGACTGTAAATGGAAAGGAAATTGAGATGTGTTGAGTCAAAGGGTGAGTACATTTTCAGTGAACTATTCCTTTAAAGATTAGCGTTCACATGATTTATACCATGATTAAGATGCCTGTGTAAATACAGATCAATACAAAAATACAAATCCATACTACAAATGTTGCTTGAGCATGATACAGTCAAACAACTCTCTTTAAAGCATCATTTACTACACGACTGCAGCATGATGACACCAATATAACCTGGTCAAGACTGATTTGTGGTCTTGAGAGAATATTAGCTGTCCATTCAGGCTTGCGTGTCTTGACTTGTCAGAGGTGATGGTTTCTAAAAACCTATAGGAACACACAACAAACCTTTAGGCTCTGTTGGGTCACTATCTCTTTCTTCCTCTGTTCAGAATAACACAGTTTCCTTGGGCTATTAACAACAACAACTTTCAGTAAAACTATCAATACTGTTGAGATTTAAAAATATGACTGAGAGCGTCTTATATCAATAAAAGATAAACAGAGCTGTAAAAAGTGTTGTTAGTGATGTATAATTAATGAATCTTTTGTCACAGCTGCTGGGGCATTTTGTTGAGAAGAAAGTCTGTGATTTTGTCACTACAGACACTTCCTACATCAGTGTGTTACTGCATGTCGATGAAGCACCTAAAAGGGAAAAACACAAAAGTCTGCACACTTTTGTTTCTAAATATACCTGAATTGTACTCTCAGCAAAATGTGCTCGTTGTTATTTTTGTCAAGCACCACTGATATCAGGTATAGCCAAATGAAGAAGCTGAAGCTGTATGCATGGGCAAATCTTTCAACTGGGTGGTGGTTTATGTTTACAAAGCAAATACGATGAGGTCACATCCATTTCTTACTACATTTGAATGTCGCTTGTGTGACTCAATCACATCATCACAATTGCATTTAAAATATTTAAAGGAATAGCTCACTCAAAAATGAAAATTCGCTGAAAATGTACTTTACCTCAGGACTTCCAAGATGTGTTTGTTTCGTCATTGGAACAGACTTGGAGAAATGTAATATTATATCACTTGCTCATCAATGATCCTCTGCAGTGAATGGGTGCCGTCAGAATGAGAGTCAAAACAGCTGATAAAACAGTCTCAATAATCCACAGTTAAGCCCCATTTGGACGGTAATTGTTTCTCATGGGGATGTAAGTTATTTTCACCATTTATAGGGGATAATCGGTGATTTTATTGCCGTCCGAATTCAGATTGTCGATGTTTATCTCTCACCACCCACGTAAACATCCCCTGACGAATTACCTACTGTTTTTTGACAAACACCAAGTCATGTGGTAATTTAATTGCCGTCCGAACCACAAGTCGGTTTATAAATATGAATGGATTCAAAATGCAATTTTTAAATCCTTTTTGACCACTGCCGAGCACCCACCACCGAGCAATGCAATTTTAAAATGTGTATTATATACAGTTATATAAAAAACTAATTTGCGTATATAATTATATACAACTATAGTGCGTCTATTTTCCTATTTTTAGACTGGAGATTTAAATAATCACATAGTAAATAGGATTATATATTATAAATATGCTTGGAATAATAAGAATACATTTTACACAATAATAAGAATAAATATGTAAATAAAATTAATTTTATTTACAGCAGACAATCATGTGACTGGCCGTGTGAGTTCCCGGGTTCGTAGGATCACAGAACTCGCTCCTCCAATGTGAATAATTTATCACTGATGTGCCTTAAATTTATTTTTAACAGACGTTTCACAGAGAAACATTACTTAGGGCTGCCCTCGACTTAAGATTTTTCTGGTCGACTAGTAGTCGTTCATTTGAAGTATTAGTCGACTAATCGCATGTTTATTAATAAACAATTTAAACCATTATAATGAGCCATTAATTGCCTACAAAGCCTAATAAGCACTCAAGCACACATAGCTTGCCACCGCCAACAGCACAACAGAGAATGATATTATGAAGTGTTGTGAAGTCTTTGATAATTATGAACGTTCACAGAGACTGAGACGCCAGAAATTTCATCCTGTTTGCTTTCAGAGTTTACAAAAGCGCAATGTTTTGTTGTTATTGTGAGTGCACAAAAATAAATGTAGAGTCTTTACGCATTTGACAGATGTATACTTTATCTGTATAGCAAAATGAGGAGTATTTACGAGCACGTGAGCGCACCGCGCCTCCATCTGTCCTAAACTCGATTTTTCGATTAATCGTTTTTTTTAATTGACGTCGATTCGATATCGATTCTCAAGAGCCACGAATCTATCTTTTCCTGGATTTATTTCAGCACACATTTAAAACAAGATCTTATTAACGTGAATTTTATCATTAGTCTTCTCCACTAGACATCACCCTTATTTACCTTGCGCGATGTTACAGCAGAAAGCCTGTCATTCATTCAGCGCTTATCATGGCCATATGCGTGATTCGCAATGCTCAGGTGAAATGCTAGTAATACTATAAATCTGCGGAAACATTTGATATCACGCATAAGGTGCCATGACTTCCGCAATGAATAAATGGCGGATGGAGCGGCACACTTTTTTGTTTACTACACACATACCATCGCATCGAAGCTTGGCAACGAATCTCGGACATCTGAATCGATTCCCAGGCCCTAATCGTCCTGCAGTGAGCGCTACTGTTCAGATTCACACTCTGCACAGACACTTGAACATTGCACATTTTTCCACGTTAACATTAGATGGAGCGGCCATGTAACGTTGCTGCTACTTACATATTTCAGATGATAAGCCATATTTGAGGCGAGCGTTTGGATGTCCTGCCTATTAGCCTGCTGATACCACATAGACCCCGTTTTCGAATCTGCGTGCTCACAATGTGGAGTGTATTTATTTTCTGCGACTAAGCGACTAATAAAATGTTGGTCGACAAAGCCTCTTCTGGTTGACTAACGGTTAGTTGACTTTAGGGGGCAGCCCTAGCAATTACCATCCAAATCGGGCTTTAATCCACACGACTCAATTAATCTGTAATCAATTAATGTCTTGTGAAGTGAAAAGCTGCCTGCTTATAAGACCATCTCTCACGCTTTTTTGGGATCAAAATCCGAGTCAATAAATAACACTTATTCCAGTGAAAAAGTCCATGCCCTGTTGTTCTCTCACAAACACATTAGTTTAGAAGTTTTTTGGACTGTTTTTGCTTGTAAACTGTGGTTGATCTGTGAATATTTTGCTTCTGATTCAGAGGAGACTGCTTTTTCACATTATAGATAGAGGACTGTGAACTATTCCTCGAAGGCACTGAGAGACCATTTACATTTATGCATTTACATTCATTTACACTTACATTGCATTCCCTGTGAATTGAACCCATAACCTCGGCTTTGCCAAAGCCATGTACTTTTGTTTGAGCTACAGGAATGCGTTTAATTTACAAAATTAAAGTCACATCAGAACTTTTAAATACACAAAGAAAGAGGAAACAGTTCAATGCTCTCAAAACCAGATGTTGTTTTAGCCATTTATTTACTTTACTTTGTTTCTTGTTATATGCTTTTTAAACAAAATTTTGTCTTTGTTTTAGAGTACACAGCCTCAGACTGTTTGGGTATTGTCAACCCCTGCTGGCAAATATTGTCAATATTTCATAATAGTTTACATCACAATTTGACCGTGTGTGTGAGTGTATGCATGTATTCTAGCAAGCTCTTCAGACATCTCCTCCACTCTTCATAACGGTGGGTCTGTAACATTTAGAAATGGAAGAGGAATAATCAAATAATCGACTGCCTGTGACATTTCCCACTGATTCCCTGTCATGTATTACAATTTATCGAGCAAAAAAATCAATGAGCAAATATAATAAACATGGTCACCACGGACAACAGTCGCTATCTTGTTGCAGCATTTGAAAATGGCCTTTTGTGTTTGCAAAGTGTACTGTACTTTTTAGTTTAAACTGACGTTATTTATTTGTTTATTTATTTATTTAAATTGAGCTGAAACTTAAACTATAACTTAATTTCAGAACTTCATGTTTAGTCTGTCTTGCAATTACAAACAGACAATGAATTTTCAGTTCATGCTGACTTAATAGTTTCAGTGGGTGTGATTTTCACGTGTGGCGTCAACATTCCTGCTCTGCATCTTAACAACAAACAATTTGTTCTCCTAGATGCTGTGGTTCTTGGTGTGATAAATAATGAATGTATTTACACTTCATACGATAAATAACTCATGTGCCAAGTTAGTATATTTTGAAAGGCTGTTTATTTCCTGTTGTTATCAGAGTCTATTAAAATATTTGAGCCCATCATAAATTCAGATGAATTCCCCTGAAAGAGGTGAGTCAGTGGTTGTATTCAGACACTCACTGTTTATTTATGCTTCAGTGTTTTATGATTATTTTTCATCACTGCTGGAACTTTTCTCTCTCTGCTGTTTGAAGCACTTCAATATTTTTTGTGTGAATGCAAATCAATAGTAAACACATTTTGTCAAAATAAGGCATCATTTCCAAAAAGTAACTTTCACATACATCAATGTCACCTTGTTGTTATTGCTTTAGTGATGACTATAATATGCACGAAACCTGTTTGTCACTTTGACAGCAGTCCGGCCCTCTCAAAAAACAAGGTTTCAATATAACATTGAAGTTTTTTAATAGCATACAGTAGTTCCCATTCAGTCAGTCACGTTCTACGTTACGTCAGTGACTGACGAATTGGGATCTCGCCCGAGAGCCCAATCACCTTCGAGTGTTAACTAAACAAGCCAATGACAGTTGGCATGCGTGTTTCGCCACGCGCACCCCGCCCCGCAGCGCGGGTATAAAAGGAGAGCGCGTGTAAACGCACATCAGCTTTTCGCTTCGGAGCCGAGCCTTCTACAGGACGAATCTCAGCGAGTGTTCGAAGAAACAGCTGGCGTTGGTGTGACGGCGTATCAGCGGGGGTTGCCATCCAGGCTGCTGAAACCTCGGCGGGCTGCAGCTTCCATTCTGCGGTCTCGCCGCGACCTCCCCTGGGCGCTTCAGCGCTCTCTAAATGAGTGTTTTCTCTAAAAGGGCAAATTCTAAAAGAGCTTCACGAGCGTCGGGCGTCTTTTTAAAGATGGCTTCCCGCTCGTGCGTTTCTGGATGTGGTCGTTTCCTGCCTCCATCTGATGGTCATGATCGCTGCCTCTCGTGCCTGGGCTTACAGCACGCTGAAGCAGCGCTCATGGATGAGTCATGTTCTCAGTGCGGGAACATGACCATCGCGACGTTGTGGTCTAGATACCTCCTCATTAAACGGGGGGTATCCCCTTTGCCATGCCCCGCTCTAGCTCCTCCGGTTTGAGGGCTATTTCGGTTCATGGTCAGGGAGACCTGATGGTTACGGTGAGAGCTTCCCCGTCGAGTACGTCTCCGCGGGCCTCTCATTCCTCAAGCATGTCGCACACCACCTGGTGCTTCCGGACGAGCGTACTGGGTCCTCGGACAGGGCGGGGTCCAGCATCTTGTGCGGGGCACAGGCAGAGGACAGGATGTCGATCGCTGCATCGGAGGGCGAGCTAGGCTCTGGAGATGAGGATTCGGCTGCGCTGCCTCCGTCAGGAAGAGTGGCGTTGCCCGAGTCATGTCCAGAGCTGACCGCTATGCTTTCCCGGGCCGCTAAGAGCGTCGGGCTGCACTGGAGGCCTCTTCCTTCTCCCGAACGCTCGAGGCTGGATTATTGGTTCCTGGGGGCGCAGGCCGGTCGTTGGCAGCCACCTCCGGTTCCATTCTTCTCGGAGGTGCATGAAGAAGTTACTAGATCTTGGAAGGCACCTTTTTCTGCCCGAAACAAACCTGATACCTCCTCCGTCCTCACCACCCCCGACGGGGGGGCGGCCCAAGGGTATGAGGACATCCCTCCGGTCGAGCGCGCGATCGCCATGCAGCTCTGCCCGCAAAGCGCCACCAGAAGCGCTGAAGCCTGGAGGGGTAGTCCACGCCTTCCGTCCAGGGCCTGTAAGTTCTTGTCTGCTCTGACGGCTAAGGCTTACAGTGCTGCTGGACAGGCCGCTTCGGCCTGCACGCCATGGACCTCCTGCAGTCCACCAGGCCAAGGCGTTGAAGCAGTTGCACGAGGGTGGTGCTGACTCAGGTGTGCTTCAGGAACTGCGCACGGCGACGGACCTCGCGTTTAGGGCGACGAAAGTCACGGCGCAGGGCCTGGGTCAGACGATGTCCACTTTGGTGGTCCAGGAGTGCCACCTATGGTTGACCTTGGCGGATATGAGGGAGGCCTACAAGCATCGCTTCCTGGACTCCCCGTTCTCCCAGGCCGGCCTATTCGGCGAATCGGTGGAGGGCTTTGCCCAACAGTTCTCCGCCGCGCAGAAGCAGACGGAGGCGTTTCGACACATCCTGCCCCGGCGGTCTGCTGCTGTCCGCACCCCACCGCCGGCTGCAGCCCCTCTGTCTGCTCGTCGCCGAGGGCGCCCTCCTGCTGCCTCCACCTCCGCTCCGGCGCGGCCACAAAAGCAGCCTTCACAACGGCCGCAGCGTAGAGCTGGCCGCAGGAAACCGGCGACCCGCCACCGCCCCTGCCAAGCCCGTGAAGCTCCAGGACAGGCGGCGTTCCTGAGACGGGCGACCCGGAGCCCTTGGATCCTGCTTTTCAGGAGATGGTGACCGCACCACTTCTTCCCCCGGAGGAGGGCCGGGTGGAGAGTCTTATGTTCCCTTTTGTTTTTGTTCTGCCACTGGCTACCCAGCCAGTGGTACCCAAAACTTCAATCAAATAGTCCGTTCCTTTTGCTCCGGTCCATGAGTTCGAGGACGGCGGTGCACGCTACCCAGTCTCCACATGGTCGTCCCCCTCTCCCTTCGCCAATGTGCAGCAGGGTTCAGTTCAAGGACGCTATGCCTCCTCACGAGCCCCTTGCCCAGCAGTGGAGCCAGGTAAGTGGTGCCATGCGCACTCAGACCCCACCCTGGGACGTGTGGCCTCCCGGGTTGGGTCCCTGTGTTTCACTTCGCTGCCCCACTGCGGGTACGTCAGTGGTCTCCCTAGTCCCGCTAGTTCGGTCGCTGGGGGCCTGGTTAGCGCTCCCCAGGCCGTCTCGCTGGCTCATGAAAACCATCAGACTCGGCTACGCGATTCAATTCGCCTGGCCCTCCCAAGTTCAGGGGCATTCGGTTCACCTCTGTTCTGGACAGGGATGCTCCTGTCTTGCATGCTGAGATCGCGGTCCTGCTGGCGAAGGACAAGATATAGCCGGTCCCTCCAGCCGAGATGAGGGCGGGTTTCTACAGCCCATACTTCATCATACCCAAAAAAGGCGGTGGGTTACGACCAATCCTGAACCTGCGCATGCTGAAGCAGCGCTCATGGATGAGTAATGTTCTCAGTGCGGGAACATGACCATTGCGACGCTGCGGTCTAGATACCTCCTCATTAAACTGGGGGGTATCCCCCTTGCCATGCCCCGCTCTATCTCCTCTGGTTCTCGGAGGGCTACTTTGGTTCATGGTCAGGGAGACCTGAGGATCACGTTGAGAGCTTCCCCGTCGAGTACGTCTCTGTGGGCCTCTCATTCCTCAAGCATGGCACTCCACCTGGGGTTTCCGGACGAGTGTGTTGGGTCCTCGGACAGGGCGGGGTCCAGGATCTTGTGTGAGGCAGAGGACAGGATGTCGATCGCTTCATCGGAGGGCGAGCTAGGCTCTGGAGATGATGATTCGGCTGCGCTTCCACCGTCAGGTAGAGTGGCGTTGCCCTAGTCAGATCCAGAGCTGACCGCTATGTTTTCCCGGGCTGCTGAGAGTGTCGGGTTGCACTGGAGGCCTCCTCTTTCTCCCGAACGCTCGAGGCTGGATGTTTGGTTCCTGGGGGCGCAGGCCGGGCGCAGGCAGCCGCCTCTGGTTCCATTCTTCCCGGGAGTGCATGAGGAGGTTACTAAGTCTTTGAAGGCACCTTTTTCTGCCCGAAACAGACTTGGTGTCTCCTCCGTCCTCACCACCCTCGACGAAGGGGCGGCCCAAGGGTATGTGGACATCACTCCGGTCGAGCGCGCGATTGCCATGCAACTCTGCCCGCAAAGCGCCGCCGCCTGAAGAGGATCTCTGTCTTGCGGCAGAGACGCGGTCCTCGCTAGCGAATGACCTCTATACAGCCGGTCCTCCCCCATCCCGAGATGAGTTCGGGGTTTCTACGCCCCACTTAATCGTACCACAAGAAAGGCGTGGGTTACGTACCGATCCTGGACCTGCCGGCTGACCGGGCACTTCACAACTCCCGTTCAGGTTTTGACCGCAGAAACACACTTCAATGCGTCCTTCCTTTCGATTGTTTCGCAGCGTTCGACCTCACGGACGCGTACTGTTCTGTCTCGATTTCCCCCTCGCACAGACCGTTTCTTTACACGCTTTCGTTCGAATGGCTAGCAAAAATCATTACAAGGCCTCCCCTTCGGCTATCCCTGTCACTCGTGTCTTCATCACCACGGTCGTAGGAGCAGCCCCTCTTCCTTGAGGGAAGCCGGCATTCGCATTCCAACTACCTCGACGCTGGCTCATAATGGCCCATCCCTTCGCAGTTGTGCGAACACAGTGATCATTGGTTCTCAGTCACCTCAGCCTATTTGGGCTGTCGGGTTCCACGGCAAAAGAGCAAACTCTCTCCTGTGCCAGAGAATCTCTTTCTCGCATTGAGCTTGACGTCGGTACCTCTCAAGCACTTCTCTCTCGAAGTAGAGCGTTCGCAGTGTCGATGCTGACTGCCTGGGGATCCTTCCCCCCCAGTGGGTGGGGCAAGCGGGCGGTCCCACTGAAACAGTTTAAGAGGTTCCTGGGGCATATGGCATCCACAGCTGATGTCATGCCGCTCGGGTTGCTTCATATGTGACCGCTTCAGCATTGGCTTCACGACACTTTGGTCCCAAGATGGGCATGGCGACACGGCACTTTCCGGGTTTCTGTTACCCTGTTCTGCCGTCAGACCCTCAGCCCGTGGTCAGATCTTGCCTTTCTTCGGACGGGGGTGTCCCTTGGGAAAGTATCCAGGCATGTTGTTGTGTCAACAGATGCCTCCGCCAGGGGCTGGGGTGCCATGTGCAATGGGAATACAGCTGCGGGGCTCTGGTCGGGGCCCAGACTGCAGCGGCATATCAACTGCCTCGAGTTGCAATCAGTATGGCTGGCTCTGCGCCGCTTCAAATCGCTGCTACACAACAAGCACGTACTGGTCCGTACGGACAACACTGCGACTGTTGCGTACATCAACCACCATGGCGGTCTACGCTCCCGTCGCATGTCCCGCCATCTCCTCCTCTGGAGTCAGTAGCATCTGAGGTCGCTTCGCGCCGTTCATGTCCCAGGCGAGCTCAATCGTGCAACCGACGAGCTCTCACGTCAGCCCGCCCTTCCGGGAGAATGGCAACTCCACCCCGAGACAGTCCATCTGATTTGGAGACGCTTTGGGGACGCTCAGGTAGACCTTTTTGCCTCCCCGGACACGTCCCATTGCCAGTTTTTTTACTCCCTGGCCGAGGGACCCCTCGCCACAGACGCACTGGATTGCAGCTGGCATCGGGGCCTACGCAAATACGCCTTTTCCCCCAGTGAGCCTTCTGGCACAGTTGCTGTGCCAGGTCAGGGAGGACGAGGAGCAGGTCTTCTTGGTAGCACCTTATTGGCCCAGTCAGACTTGGTTCCCCCGAACTGATGCTCCTCGCGACAGCCCTCCTTGGCGAATTCCTCTGAGGATGGATCTCCTTTCTCAGAGAGGGGGCACATTCTGGCACCCGCGTCCAGACTTGTGGACTCTCCACTTATGGTCCCTGGACGGGAAGCGGAGGTTCTAGGTGACCTACCCAAAGAGGTAGTTGACACCATCACTTCGCTAGCGCCTGTCTACCAGACACCTTACAGGCTAAGTGTAACCTGTTCGTCGTTGGTGTACTTTCCCGCGGGAATACCCCCTTAATGCCCCGATCGCAGTCGTGGCTTTCTTTCTGCAGGATGGGCTGTCACAATATGTAATAATGTATGTTGTCCCGGCCATTGCCGCTCTCACCTTCCGTAGAACGGTAAGTCTGTGGGAAGCACTCTTGGTCACAGGTTCTCAAGAGGTCAAGAGGTTGTTTTTTAAACTTCCTCTGCGCCCTCACCTGTTACCCTTTTGGGATCTTCCCTCGGTCCTGACGGCCCTGAAGGAGGAGCCCTTCGGGCCTCTGCAGTCAGTAGAGCTTAAGGTTTTTGTCATTAAAGACAGCGCTCCTCACCGTTTTGGCCTCGGTCAAGAGGGTAGGGGACTTGCAGGCATTCTCGGTCGACGATTCGCGCATAGAATTCGGGCCGGGTATCTCTCACGTTGTCCTGAGACCCCGGCCTGGATATGTGGCCAAAGTTCCCACCACGCCTTTCAGGAATCAGGTGGTGAACCTCCAAGCACTGCCATCGGAGGAGGCAGACCCAGCCCTAGCTTTTCTCTGTCCCGTCCGCGCTCTGCACATTTACGTGGACCGTACGCGGAGCTTTAGGACCTCAGACCAGCTCTTTGTTTGCTTTGGAGGACAGCAGAAGGGAAAGGCTTTCTCCAAACAAAGACTTGCCCACTGGTTAGTGGAGGCTATAGTCTTGGCATACCAAGCCCAACGTTTACCGTGCCCCCTCGGAATGAGAGCACACTCTACGAGAGGAGTGGCATCTTCTTGGGCATTGGCGCGGGGCGCCTCGATAGCAGACATCTGTAGAGCTGCCGGCTGGGCGACGCCTAACACGCCTAACACGAGATCCCAATTCGTCAGTCACTGAACGTAACGTCTCCGTTCCCTCCTTCAAGGAACGAGGGTTACACAAGTAACCTAGACGTTACACAAGTAACCTAGACGTTCCTTCTTCCTAGACGGCTGTTGACAGCTTATGTGAGTGTCTTAAAGACACACTTTCCTAGAATACCGTCTCTTTCTCAGGAATGCTGTCTTCAGTCCTTGTATTCCTCTGGGGAAAGGGCTACACTGTTGAGGATGACGATCCAGCGGTCTATGCTGCAATTTTTGTAAATGTTTAGTCACATGACTGCTGTTTATCATTTTGGTTTGAATTCAGCAGTTATATATTGTTTTATTACTTGTGTGTATTACATTCAAGTTTGTGGCTGTCACCTTGTTTTAATTTTTGAGTAATTTAATAAATAAATTTGTCCATAACAACACAATAATATATCTATATCTATTAGATAATATATAGATATAGGGGAATATATATATATATATAAAATATAATGATCATGAATGTTTGATATTTTTTGTCAATAATAAATCGTTTCTCATTATTGAGTTCAATCTTGAAATATTATAAGCTTGTACTCTAGTTGACATGAATCAAACGGACAATTACAGTGCACAGCATAAATGAGTACACCCCCTCTGATTCAATATAAAATATGTATTTTCTTAATGATCACTAATATAATTCATATGGAAATTTATTAAACATATTCTTAATAAAAACAGGGAAATACATGCCATTAACATCTGTAAAATAATAAACTTAGCCAATTTTTGTTTAAATGAGGGATTGCAGAATTGAGTACAACCTAGATTTTATTCAACCAAGTGTAATATTCTAGAACTTTTTAATATGTCCTCCATAACTCTAAGTATACTGCTCTGACCCTTCTTGGCACTGAGTGTACAAGTTCATGACAAATTTTCACATCTGTGCTGTTTTAACTCCTGGAGGACGACCTCCTTAAATGCTCTGGTCTTTAATGGGGAGTGTTGCTCAGTTCGTCTCTACAGAATCTCTCACAGCAGCTCAGGAGTGTTAAGATTGAGTGAAATACATATCAACTGAAGGATTTTCAACTCAGGAGAATTAATATCTTCATTGTCATGTTAAAAAAAATGGCCAACATTGCAGGGAATGAGAAGAGGGTAGCATTTTTTGTTTCAGGTTTTTGTATTACATCACACAGGGGTGTGTGAATTCATGCCAGCTTTAATAAAGTACAACTCCCTCACACCTTCAGCACTCATACATCCCTATAGAAGAGCTTTACTACCACTGAATGCCACTGTGGGAACCAGGCACTTCTCCCTGTACTCCTCTTCTAGCAACACCAGAACATTTTGGATGCTGTTAAATCCGAAATCGACTTGGTCTCGTGAGAACGGAGTATGGATTCCCAGAAGTCTATATTTTGTAAATATGGGCCTTGGAAAAAGCTAAATGATTTTATTGTGCTTTGGCTACATTCGGTAGTTCTGGTGTGGATAAACAACCATGCATGTCACTTCTGCAGGCAGGTGACTTATCTCTGTGAGATAAAGTGTCACTCTTTTCACAGCTTTTGCCGGCTCTGAGACACTTTCACAGTGTTTCTCCTGCAAAAAGCAGGAGTTTTTCTAGCAAAAACTCACTCATCACTAAATGAAAACTTAAAGTGAAGACCTGATTATTTCAGGGGCCTTTTCACAAGTCCATTGTTTTTTAATTTCTGTGTTACTTTGGCTGTATTTTCACACTTAAAACAATAATGTGGTATTCCTCTTGTACCATTGTCCTCTTTATGCTAAGAAATAAATCTCCTGACAGTTCTCTCTGAAGTGGTTTCATTGTTGTCAGCATTACGTCTGAGTATGATTCAGTGGGCCATAAAACACTTAATTATCAAGAAATGACTTACCTTTAACAGTTTTGGTTCAACATACTTACCTGTTGATCAATACTTGCCTTAACCTTACACCATAATTTATTTTTTTAGTTTTATTTAGTAACTTTTAGGAGGGTGTACTCATTTTTGCAACACATAATTTTATCACTTTGATAAGAAAATGGTATTTTGTTGAATAATTTTAACATTCTTCTTTGATAACTGATCAAGCAGACTTGCTGGAATATTATATCTCTAAAAAAAACTTAACGTGTCTTCTAAGCAAAGAGTAATTGCTGAATTTAAGTTTTAGAGGGGGTTTACTCATTTATGCTGTGCACTGTACATTGTTCATCACAATTATTTAATAAAAATATCAACATTTCATGATCAGCTCATATGGCAAGAAAAGCTTTGGGTGTTGATGATTAGGAAACTGCATGCACAAACTGATGGCGTGTTTTCTGATGTGTGTTTCAGCTGTCACCAGTGTGAAGTTATGGGCCATCGACAGACAGTGTTTCCAGACCATCATGATGAGGACAGGACTCATCAAACATGCAGAGTACATGGAGTTATTGAAAAGGTGAGCAGCTGTCTTGTTATGGAAGTGCATCTCTTTCTTTATAATCTGACATCTTAATTTGCATAATGGCACCCAGAGAAGAGAGCATGGGGCATATTTTACATATTAAAGACAGAATTCTGCATTGTTGGGCTCCTGAGCCAAACTGGTTGAAAGAAGTATTCATCAAAGACTTTAAAGACACTGAGGCAGAACAGACGAGTTTCTTGGAAGATTCTGCAATTCATTGCCACAGAAACTCTCTATAGCTCCCGATCTCCTTCCTCTCCTCCTTTCATGATCTCCTCTCTCTCTCTCTCTTAGTCTCTGCATCTTATGTGTTAACATGAGAAAAATGAATAGTAATGCAATCGTTTTTAATGAATCATCTAATGTGGTTTCATCTAATGTTGATAATATTACCCCATCCCTGCTGCTATATTTATTATTTGAATAATTAGACCTAATTTTGTCAATTATGCTTTGAACTAACAGCCGTTAACAAACAAAAGCAGAGTGCATGTGAATGCATTAGACACTGAGTTGAACTTGAGTTGAACTTACTGATCTGGTTTATAGACCAATATTTAGATTTCATATTTAGTCCTGAGCTAGTCCAGACTTGGAGAGAAACATTCTTATGTAACAATGTGCATGCGTGTGTGATCCCATGATTTACTCCTGATATAGGCTACTAAAGATTGATCTCTTATATTGTATATTGATCTGTTTCGTTCTGATGCAAAGATTTAAATAAAAATAATAGATAAAATGTTTCTGTTGGTGTTGCATATATATATGTTTATGATTATCTTATGATTTATCACAAAAAACATTAATAATGGTGATAATAATAATAATAACAATATAATAATAATAATAATAATAAAAAAAAATCAGCATTAACTTTTTTTTTTTTACTTTTTCATTTTTTGTGGGTTAGTTTGTTTGTTTTTTTGTTCATTTTTTTCATGTTTTTAAAAAGGAATGGTTGATCTCTTGACATAATATTTAAGGAAGGACCAACTTTTTTGTCACAAACAGCACTAAGTGCTCTGGTGAAAAAATTCAAAAATCCTCGTCAGGTTTTTTACTGATAATGTTCTTGGTACAAGTTCAAGAATAATGATGGTACTTGCCAGCGCAGGCTGTTATTATCCATTTTTGTACTAACCTTCAACCCCTTAACATTATAAATTTAACATGATTGGCACAAATGTAACGTAATTGAAAGAAAAAAGTTTTGGGTTATAAAGATATTTTTAAAAATACCAATCTGTGCTTTTATTACTGAGTGAATACTATAACAATCTATATTACAGTACATAAATAACATATATAAAGTAAAAAAATATATTTGTAAAATGTAATATCTGTTGGTACTTTGCAAGGCTTAATCACAATTGTTGAATATTGGGTGGATGTGTCCCTCATTGTGTCAGGGTTCTGTCACTTCGGTCTTGTGTAATTCATGGTTTTGTGACCGAGCCCTGACACTCGTGTCATGTCATTGTTTTCATGTGAGCGTACGGCTTCGAGAGTGCTCGAGCCGTGCACTCTCATCTGCGTGTACTGTTTCATGTTGGAGCGTGGTGTTCAGATCCCGGCACTCATGTCTTGAGTTTCGGTTTCGTGTCGGGGTCCGGACACTCGCGCTCCATGTTCTGTCTGTTGTGGGAGCGTGCAATCTCGAGTTCGCTCGGCCGTGCGCTCCTCTGTCCACGTGTGTTGTGTTTTGTGAAGCACGCGGTTTGTGTTCAGCCGCGTGCTTTTCTTGTTGTCTTGTGTGAACACGTGGCTTATGAGTTTTCTCATTAGCTGCGTGTTCGTGTCTCCTGTTCTAGCACATGGCTTGGGATTTGTTTTGCTGGCCATGTGCTTGTTTTGTTTTGTGTGAGCACATGGCCTTTTTGTCTTTGATTCGGTGTGCCATGTGCTAATGTCAATTGTCTTGACTCCTCCCATCTTGTTACCTGATTATTAGTTAATTTGCCCCACATGGGCTCCCTCGTTACCCTCCTCATTTGCACTCCATTTATTCTCCTTGTGTTTGCAATCCTGCGTCAGTTCGTCTTCATCTCTCCCTGGATGTGTCGTGTCCAGATCCTGCCTTGCCCTGCCTTGCCTTGCCTTGCCTTGCCTTGCTTTGCCAGCCTGTTTTTCCCCCTCGGGTAGTTTTTTGCTGTTTGTTTTGTTTTATTTTAATAAAAAAAACCATTTTTCTGCAATACTGAGTCCTCGCTACATCCCTCTACCTAAAACCCTGACAGTACGAACTCACACAAGATGAGGACCAGCGGAAGGAAGGGGTTGCCGCCATCCACCAGCCTCCACTCTCTCAGCCCCAACTACCAGCGCAGGCTCCAATTTAGACCTGAAGCTCCCCCCCTCCGTCAACAGGGGGGCTGAGTAGGAGGTGTGCCCTGGCGTTCAGCGGGGCGGGCAGAGGGGTTGGGGTTTCATGATGTGGCCCTCAAGGACTTTATCTACGCCCTGGATGGGCCCCTCAACTGGTGGAGGATGAGAGGGTTGGACCACCTGTCGTTTGAGGGGTTCATCGAATTCCTAGCCCGACAGGGTAATCCTCTGGCTGAAGAGGCTGTAGCGCACCCAGAGACGGCCGAAGAGGCTGCAGCGTCCCCAGCGACTGCTGAGGAATCTGCAGCGCTCCCAGAGGTGGCCGAAGAGGCTGCAGCAGCTCGGTCTCGTAAACGGAGGAGGGGTAGGAGGAGGAGTGGGTACGCCTCACCACCCCTAGAGGCTGCTGTGCCCCTAGAGGTGGCTGATGAGGCTGCAGCTCCCCGTGTGGCGGCCGAGGAGGCCGCAATGCCACCCGGGGGTGGCTGATGAGGCTGCAGCGGCCCCGGAAGCGGCCAAAGAAGCTGCAGCGCCCCCAGTGATGACCGGAGAAGCTGCAGCGGTCCCAGTGAAGGCCGAGGAGGCGGCTGCGCCCCAAGAGATGGCCGATGACGTGGCAGTGCCCCGCCCTCGGAGACGGAGGAGGAGGAGGAGAAAGGCTTCCTCCATCCCACATGGCCTGGAAGCCATCCAGAAGCCCGCTGCTGCTGGCCTGGAGTCAGTAAAGATAGACGGCTCCTTGCCTGCGGCGCCGCCCAAGCTCTGCCCGGCCGGCACCGCCGGGCTCCTTCCTGCCGGGCCCCGCCCGGCCCTGCCCTGCCGGCCCCGCACGGGCTCCTTGCCCTGACGGCCCCGCCCGAGGTCCTGGCCTTGCGCACCGCCCAAGCTCTTGCCCTGCGGCCCCGCCCAAGCCTTGCCCTGGACGGACCGCCAAAGCTCCTTGCCATGCCGGACCCGCCCGGGCTCCTTGCCCCGCCCGGGCTCCTTGCCCCGCCCGGGCTCCTTGCCCCGCCCAAGCTCCTTGCCCCGCCCACGCTCCTTGCCCCGCCCAGGCTCCTTGCCCCGCCCAAGCACCTTGCCCTGATGCCGGCCCCGCCCAAGCACCTTGCCCTGATGCCGGCCCCGCCCAAGCACCTTGCCCTGATGCCGGCCCCGCCCAAGCTCCTTGCCCCGCCCAGGCTCCTTGCCCTGCCGGCCCCGCCCAGGCTCCCTCCGGCTCCGCCCTGGTGGCCTACTGGTGTTCTTGTTAGGCCGGAGCCTCCCTGGTCTGTTCCCATGGTCCCGCCCTGGCTCCCCGGGATTCCTGGTTTGCCTGAGCCTCCCTGGCTCAACCCTCCCACCCCTCCCTGGTTCCTGGTTCTTGTTAGGCCGGAGCCCCCCTGGTCTGTTCCTCCGGTCCCGCCCTTGCTCCCCCAGATTCCTGGTCTGCCTGAGCCTCCCTGGCTCAACACTCCCGCCCCTCCCTGGTTCCTGGTTCTTGTTAGGCCGGAGCCTCCCTGGTCTGTTCCTCCGGTCCTGCCCTGGCTCCCCGGGATTCCTGGTCTGCCTGAGCCTTCCTGGCTCAACCCTCCCGCCCCTCCCCGGTTCCTGTAATGACTTTCTGGGTTGTACTGCTGGCACTGGCTTGGTTCCCCTTCCTCCCTCCCTTCCCTCTTTGTCCCAGTGTTTAGAGTTTTTCTGTCTTGTGTTGCCTGTTATGTAGCGGTGTTGTGTTGTCATGTTTGTTCTGTCATGTTTCTGTCTTGTTTTTGTTGTGTCTCGTTAGGGGCGCCAGGTGGCGTCCCTTTTGAGGGGGGCTAGTTTCAGGGTTCTGTCACTTCGGTCTAGTTTATTCTTGGTTTTGTGACAGAGCCCTGACACTCATGTCATGTCAGTGTTTTCATGTGAGCGTGCGACTTCGAGAGTGCTCGAGCCGTGCGCTCTCATCTGCGTTTATTGTTTCATGTTGGAGCGTGGTGTTCAAATCCCGGCACTCAAGTCTTGCGTTTCGGTTTCGTGCCGGGGTCCGGACACTCGCACTCCATGTTCTGTCTTGTTGTGGCAGCGTGCGGTCTCGAGTTCGCTTGGCCGTGCACTCTTCTGCCCACGTGTGTTGTGTTTTGTGAAGCAAGCGGTTTGTGTTCAGCCGCGTGCTTTTCTTGTTGTCTTGTGTGAACACGTGGCTTATGAGGTTTCTCATTAGCTGCGTGTTCGTGTCCCTTGTTCTAGCACATGGCTTGTGATTTATTTTGCTGGCCATGTGCTTGTGTTTTTATTTTGTGTGAGCACATGGCTTTTTGTCTCTGATTCGGTGTGCCATGTGCTCATGTCAATTGTCTTGACCCCTCCCATCTTGTTACATGATTATTAGTTAATTTGCCCCACATGTGGTCCCTCGTTACCCTCATCATTTGCTCTCCATTTATTCTCCTTATGTTTGCAGTCGTGCGTCAGTTCGTCATCGTCAATCCCTGGATGTGTCCAGATCCTTGCCTTGCCTTGCCTTGCCTTGCTGTGCCCTGGCCTGCCTGCCTGCCTGTTTTCCCCCTCGGGGTAGTTTTTGTTGTTGTTTTGTTTTAATTATCATTAAAATAAAGACCATTTTCCGCAATACTGAGTCCTCGCTCCATCCTCTACCCGGAAAACCCTGACAATTGTCTATGATGGTTACAGGATTGGTACTTTTAATCTCAGGGGGGAAATATAATTTCTTAAAAGTTCATCAGTAGTCTTTTCAAACTAAATGATAAAGAAAATAAGATCCTGTCATTTTCAGACCAAATATTAGCTCAGAATGGCCTGTGTGTATCCATAATACCTTTATTTTTCTCTGCAGCAGTCTAAACTGTAATAGGAGACTTTAATGGACTCTTGAATTTTTTATGGCATGTGAAATATTTATGCAGGAGCAGCTATTGATGTATGATCATCTCATGACACGTGGCAGTGAAACATGGACGCAGCCCGTCCCTTTAAACGTGTGTGTGTTGGCTAATACAACAGACAAAGATGCCCAGATCTCATCAGGGACAATCTACGGTCGCTCAGGACAGCGGATCAGTCGGCCTCTCATGCCATCTCATCCTAAACATGATTCACTTAGATTTAGATAAATTACAGCTTTTATTACCCAATGCAGATAATGCCTTGGCTTTGTGGCAAATTAGCTCAGCATATACAGATTAGCCAGACACAAACCTTTTCCTCCATTACGCAACACATGACCAGATATGTTTAGAAATGTTGTATAATGGTGATTGAGGGATATGATTCTTGTTTCCGTGGCAGAGAGCAGCTTTATTTCAATATGTGATGGTGACCAGCTGTTTCAACCATATCAAGTCAGACTGAAAATGCACCCAGTGTACACTGAGAATAAGCACTGAATTACATAAAGTGTGGGAAATTAAATTAAAAAGTGTTGAAAGTTTCTGAGGATAATAATGAAATACTTGTGTTATTTTGAAGGATTTAACACTGAAGTTACATAACATGAACAAACACCAAAAGACTCTTCAGCTTTGGATAAGAATTTAATCCATCACACATTTACAGATGTGATTGTTTCATTTTAACAATGTAATGACGTAAGTTGTCTCTCATTGACAGTGTCCTGACGTTCCGGGGTCTTCCAGAACAAATACTGAGCAAGCTGGCTGATGTCCTTGAGGAGGTTAGATATCTTCCTGATCCTTAAGCAAACACAACTGTTAATAAATCTAAGCATTTATATCCTTGTGCACTGATTGCTCAACATTCAAACTTTACAAGCACCACCCTAGCTGTGGTTTATTTGCTTGTATTTTTATTTAGATAAGCTCAATATTACCAGATCAACAGTTTTATTTATTAGATTTGGAACTTGGATCAACTTTGATTCACAACTTTAATTATGTTGCATTAAAATAACAAAACGTATAGCATGTGCATATTTTATGCGGTATGATATTTTGACTACCTTGTTTTTTTTAGCAATGCTGGTTTCATGTCTGTTGATTTAGCCAAAGTCACTGTCATTAACTGTATTCGAAAGCTTTTGCCAAAAAAAAAGTGTGTTGTTTCCTACTGGAAATACTCCAAGCAGGCAGCAGACAGTGAAAGGTGGAAAAGATGGTCACTGCGTAAAACATCTACTTTGCTATAGAATTTTAAGAACACATTTTAGGTCTGAATCAGTGTTATTTTAGTATTATAGTATTTATTAATATTTATAATTAGCTTTTATTTTTATATTGTCAATTTGTGATTTTATCATTTTTCTTATTTTTAATTATTTCTTTTTGCTTATTTTTAATTTTTTAGTGTGTATTTCAGTTAGCTGCCAAGGCAACATTTCACATTTTTATTTAAGTTTTAAAATTTAAAATACCAAAAACAACTTTTAATAGTTTTAGTATACAGTAACAACTTACTGTCAAAATACAAAGCTGCTTTTAAATGGTGAAAGATGTCTTTTGGTCAGCAGAAGGGTGTATTTAAGGCATCTATCAGCAGGGGCTAGTTGTCTCACGTTAACTAGGAAAACCTTGACCTATTGGTTGAGACAAATTTTAAATGGGGACACTTCATTTCCAGCGATATCATTGACATGATTGCAAAGATATTATTTAAACTGAGCTGGATGTTGACATCACTGAATTGAATGATGAACTGTCTTTAACTGAAAAATGAGTGTTTACTATTGTCATTTTGCAGTATTGACACTATTTTCCTAATTAATGCTGTTCAGTTGCTTTGACACAATCTGTATTGTTAAAAGCGCTATATAAAAAAGGTGACTTGACTTGACTTGACAAATTGGGGAGAAAAACATGCCCTAAAATCATGCCATTGGTTGAGCAAGACGTTCCGAAAACTCATCAAACAAACAGAGCAATGCTTTACAAAAAACACCTCAGAGCCACTTATTGTTGTCTTTGCACACAACAGGGATGAAGTATTTTAACACTGAAAAAATTACTCACTTTAAGAAAACACCTGCCAAGAAAACGTGAATGCATTTCTGCTGGAATATGTTGATTTATTCACTTTTAAGCCTGAAAATGTGAAAAAAATAAATAAATCAGCAGATTCCATCAGGGACTGTTTATCAGCAAGAAAGACTCACAACTCAAGTTATAAAAGCTCCTCATTCATATCATCAATAATTTGGGAGCATTTTTAGACCTGCTTGTCTTGTAGTGAATGCACATGGTTTAATAAGTTGTAGTGGAGTGAATCATAGAGTTGTTTGTACTCTCTCGTCCTGAATAAGATGGAGAATAACCGGTTCTCAGACAGTCGACATATGAGGTCCACTTTGCACAAAGCATCAAAGGAGCAAAATCAATGTTTTATCCAAGAATAGCATGAAAAGATGAGCCGTAGACATTGTGAATATCTTAGTCATCAGTCAGTCTATCATTCACAGAGGTCCACATCACCTCGCTTCACCTCGTCAGCATACGACATTATCACTGGGGAGTGAGTGATGGAGACCCACAGCTCCCTGTGTTTAGGGGTGAAAGGTTGTTGTTTTCCATTCTTTGTGGATTTGTTGATAATCTTGCAGTAGCTGTGGTTGTGCAGTAGCCTTTGTGATAAAACATGATTCACAGCCTCATAATAACAATAACACAACAACAACACAGAAATTGGTTTGGCTCTTATTATTAATTACATTTATGTTTAATATGTCTAATACAGACACTATCAGATTTGTACGGTTTAGACAGCGACCATGGAAACACTGACAGAAGTATAATAAAGTGGATTGAGTGGAGTGGATACAGCTCCGTTTTCGACAGACACATTATAAGTTGGTCTCTGGTACATGATATCTACTATAATATAATGAAATCACTGTTTATGTTGCTTTGGCCAATTTTTTGTATTATTTATATACTATTGTAGTATTAATATTTTGAATTTGGTTAGATTTTTTTTTTTGTTGTTCATTTTAATTTAAAATTTTTTATTAGTTTTGTTTTTTTAACATTTCTATTTAACTTTTTAGCTTTTAAAATAGCTTTTAGTTAACAATAACAACACTGATGCTTGCTATTGTTTTCATTTCCATCAAAACACACAGCGACTTTTAAATGGCTTTCAATGGCGAACAATGTTTTTTGGCAATGTAATAGCATCTACCAGCAGGGGTTAGCTGGTTCATGCTAACCAGGCATGTTGTTAATCTGTGATATTCACTAACAATAACAGAAGAGCAAATGTGAGGAAGTAAGATCAAATAATGAGAGTATTTAATGGCACTGTGAGCTCTGTGTCATTAAAATAACTCACCTGTCAATCATGATTTCTTAATGAATATAATTTGCAGAGAGTGGAAGGGAGTCTGTTCAGCTAATAATTGACCTTAAAAGAGACTGAAATTTGCTAAAGCTTTTTGAAATTAAATGTTAATTTTGCATGTGGAATTATATTGGAGGCTCTGGGGAATGAAAGTCTGGACACATGGATGGAATTTTTCCTTCCGTCATCATCTTTGTGGTCACTTATATTTGATGCAGCTCCTCCATTAATTGCACATACACAGTGTAGCTGCCTGAATTTAGAGTCCAGATATATCTGAATCTTAACATTACTGAATATTCACACCGACTTGAGTGCTTTCCATTGGGGAGTATTCACTCATCTTAAACAGTCTAGCTACAACTGTACTTAAAACGCATTTTTACACTTAAGCTACACTTAAAATGTATGCACGTCAAACCAAGTTGCATTTATTTAAATAAAGACAGCACAAACACACTTTTGCACACTCAAGTGTAAAAAAAAACATGTTAAATGAGAAAATAATAGATTTACTGTTCAAAATCAAGACATTGTTTGGACACTTTCTTCTCAAAAGTTGTTATTTGCACATGTGATGTTTAGTTGTGTTATGATATTCAAAATGTTTTATTGGATATCTAAAACACGTCTACAAAATTACATCATACATAGCAATCGATATTTTTATTATAAAACCTTTACTTTTATTAATATTATTAATTAAAAATCAAAATACAGAAATATAATTTCACATTCACAAAGAAACATATAATTTTAGGACCATTAAGAATTTTTTTTAGCAAAAATCTGTCATTGTGAAATCTGTTGCAGATAATAAAAATTCAAACACAAATGTATTTATACATATGTAGTTTTAAAAATGTCTCACAAGCAAGCAAGTAAAATATATGAATTACGTTTCATTTTTAGTGTATAATCAAGGTTAGAATGTTAGTCTGATATTATAAGGTTTTTTTTATTTTTATTTTTTTTAATTTAAGATCATTGTGTGGAGAATAACGACAAATGTGTCTCCTGTCACTGCAGGTGTGTATGTGGGTGTTTTGTTGGAGGTCAGACTCTAGGTGATGTTGGAACAAAGTGTTTGCTTGTGTCAGACTTTGTGGGCTTCGGTTTCCTATCTGCTGGTCATATCTGATTTCAGACTGATGTGTCTGGAGGTCAAGGTCTTAGATAGCACACCAAGGGTCAGAGAGATGTTGTGCTGCCTCTTTTCCATTTAGAAATCTGCTGGGTCTTGTGTCTGCACATCCTTTATTCATACCCTCTTCGTAGAAAGTGTCACCTGTATTTTTCTCCATCATCTGTTTCCATATCATCTTCACATCCTCAATTTTCTCTCTCCTGTAGACCCACTATGAGGATGGCGACTACATCATTCGCCAGGGGGCAAGAGGAGACACATTCTTCATTATCAGTAAAGGAAAGGTAAGTTTATTTCAGTGCAAAGGGCAAGCAGTGATGCTGTGAAGATGATCCCATGCTAATATCTCTTCTTCTTGTTCTCACCTCGCCCAGGTGACGATGACTCAAGAGGACTGTCCAGGTCAGGAGCCCGTCTATTTGCGTTCTATGGGGAAAGGAGACTCGTTTGGGGAAAAAGCCCTACAGGGGTGAGATTGTCCTCTACACTACTGTTAAAGTCAGAGTTAATGCCAAATTTAAACTCCAAACTGGATATTTGGAGGCACATCCAAGACGGTTTCTTATAACCTGTCAAGATTTTATAAGATTCACATATGCGTAAAGAAAAAAAAGTCTACTTTTAGGACTAGTTTTTGCTTTTTGACAAAAAATTTATTTTGATCATGTGGTGAAAAGTGACCTGGGCAGGTTTTTGTGAGATATTAGTTTTTAAAGGATGTGGTGCCATCTTGTGGCTGCTG
>JADLZN010000350.1:0-153984 GCA_018155175.1 Sinocyclocheilus anophthalmus | reverse complement strand
AAAATCTGGTTTATTTCCCTTTTTTACAGGAAGCAGTTTGGAAAATATAATGTAATTCTGTCTGATATCAGGAAGCCTCCAGCTCATGTTTACCAAAGCGGTGAGTGTTAATATATTCACTATGGTGGGCAGCATCATTGAAACTGAAACATTTTAGTCATATTTCTGCTCATGTAGACATGTAGAGTTTACATGAGAAGAAATATGATTACAATTTTCAGTTTCAAAGAGTTTATTAATAATATAGATTGATCAATATTTTGAATTTAAATACATTTTGTTTGTAGAAATTTTTATATTATAGTTTCTGAAATGTGAATATTGAAAAAAATATATAATAAAAATTAATTACAAAAATAATTATATATAACACATTGAATATTCCGCTTTCATTTTTTTAATTTCGCTGATTTGTAGATATATATATATATATTAGATATATATTATACCATTATATACCATATCTATATAATGTTATTATTATTTTTTATTTTTAAATCTTTGATTATTTATATCGATTTTGGCTCTTAATTGTAAATGCTGCCTTCATGTACCTTTATTTATTGAAACATAAGGCAAAGATCACGAATTTGGGGACATTGTGTCAACTCTCCCAAAAGCATGTATGCACAAATATATTTTTATAAATTATACTGATCTATATTGAATTTAACTATATGGCTTTTAAATAAAAACATATTAATGTATTATAATTTTTAATGTAATTTTAAAATATATATACAAATTAAAAATTAATAAATGCTTAAATCTATACAAAGAGTATTAATTTGACATTTTTTATTATTTTATTAATTGTGGTCAGTGAATTGTAAATGTTTACTTATTCATCGCACTTTGGTGTGAAATTTTAGTCGCAATTCGCCAAAAATTTTGTAAGTAGGCGTACATGGAATATGAACTATTTACGTGGTTTAATATTATGTTTATAGATATATTGTCTATATTTAAAATTTGAATGTATTTTACTTTAGAATATTTTTATACTAATATATGCAAATATACACACACACAATACAAATGTTAATGTTAATAATTTGTATGCATATTATTTATTTTTAATTGTATTTATTTATATTGATTTTGGACTATTACGTTTTCACCTTAGGTCCCTTTATATATTCTGACATTTTGGACTACAAGAACTTGCGTGAGATTGTTGTAAACAACCGCATCTCCTGGTTGATTCACTACAGCGTCCTACTGAGTGCAGTCGGAGAGGCCAATGTGTCCCTCGCTCGTGACGTCAACATCACTGGTTAGTCACCGAGGTCAGTCATTTTCGTTCACTTTTCAGTGGGAAGGTACACTGATGTTTCTTTTCTTCATAGGGTTGCACAACATTCTTGACATCACCGCAGAATATGGGCTCCGTCTCTTCATCCCCAGCACTATTGGAGCCTTTGGCCCCACGTCCCCTCGTGACCCCACCCCCGATCTGTGCATCCAACGGCCGCGAACCATTTACGGAGTATCCAAGGTTCATGCTGAGCTAATGGGAGAGGTCAGGCCCACTTACTGCCCCTGTGTCTATGCTGAAGTTAAAATAATAAATACTTGTTTATTACAAAAACATCATGAGTTTGTTTATTACAAAAACATCATGAGTTTTCAATGTTAGACACAGGAAAGCCTTCATTTAAAAATACGGCAATTTGTTTTAGTGTATGATCCTACTTCACTACGTATTGATTAAGATAAATTTCGATCTATCTATCTATCTAGCTCTATCTATCTATCTACTATTATACAGTATATATATAATTTTTTTTAAAATGATTGTTTTCTGTTTTAATATACTTTAAAATGTAATTCATTCCTGTGATGGCAAAGCTGAATTTTCAGCAGTCTTTCTTTCTACATTATTTACAGCCCCTAAAATAAGAACTAATAAGAATTAGTTTCACGTTGATCCTTATATCTAAAATTAATTACATAACTACTGATTAAATAACATAAGATAAGTTAATATTAAAATTATTTTATTTAATTGTTGTCAATATTTTGTAATTAGTAATATTTAATACCACACAATTAAATGTAAAAATTAAATTTAAAAAACAAGCATATTTAAATTAGATTTAGGGCAGGTATAGACATTTGCAGCTGTGATATCCACAGATTTACAAACGTTTCTAGCCAGCTGTTGTAGAAGTTAAGCCCAAATCCAAAACACATGGAGTGATGTTTGCATGACACAGGTGAAAAGAGCTGTAAAAGTAGTCTGGTTTTGAAAGTAGGTCATGGCCTGCTTTACCACTTTACTTCCATTTCTAAATGTTTCCAATTGTTTGGCATTATCTCACCATCTGATTTACAGTGGTAGAGTGTTGATAAGAGCAAACTACAAAGTTCTGTGCTACTTCTGCTTCCTGTTATGCATGAGCTGGTGGCAGCACTATAATAGTTATATTTTTAGGCTAATATCTTAAATATATTTTTCTGATATTTCGACCACTAATATTCAAAAAGACAAAGCAGAGGCTTCAGAATATAGTTAATTAAATCAAAAAAGGTAAGCCTGATCCTTCAGAGACATTCATCTTTTTTAAAGAAAATAATCCATTGAAAAAACACAATCTTATTTTTCCGTTATGGCGTGATTCTTTTTTTTCTTTACTTTTCTTTCTGACTGAGGCAAGAAAAATTATTTTCATTGGCTGCTTTTGCTGCATTGCTGTGATTTTGAATACATGCTTGATCATCCAAACGATTTGTAATTTATTCCTTCCTTTTATCCCACACTTTGTTACTACTTTGTAGATGGACCTATAACTTATGATTCACAGAGCATGATGGTGGTATCCTTTTATTGTATTGTATGTTTTCTGCTATAGATGGTGCAGCATGGAGAAAATGCCTGCATTCCTGGGATTTAACATGCATAAGACAGATATTTAGGGTGCTGGTAAGTGTGCTACAGCCATCAATCACATCAAAGGGCCAATAGTATGGTGCGTGCAAGGGGGCCTTCAGAGCACTCGGCCCCTCCTAATGGCCGTCAATATCTCTCCCATCACTCAAACTGTCTTTCACAGCAAGACAGATTCCTGCCAGTGCCGCCTCCTAAACCCTCCTAACAGATGGAGCTCCATAACTCCATAGCCGCCAGTAAAAACTCTTTCTGATATCACTCTATAGTATTAGTGCTAGTCACAGTCGTGAGCTTGATTACTCATTCAAGAATCAGAGGGAGTCTTTGTGCATGGACGCGTCTCTCAGCAAGTGAGCGTTAAAAGCTTCAGCGACTCAAGACCTTGCTGTTAATGGCCCTACTGACTCTTCAGTAATATTCTATATGTTTGATATGGTTTCATGGTTATTTCTCTGCAAAATACAAAGGCATATATATCATAAATGCTAAACAAATCATAAAAATCTGATGCTGGAGAAACATCTACTATAATAAAGTTTTTTGTTGGCAAAAATGTTATTTCGTTAAAGGGGTCATATGATGCAATTAAAAAAATTTTCCTTTCTCTTTGGAGAGTCACAAGCTCTTGGTGCATAAAGAAGAAGATCTGTAAAGTTGCAAAGACTCAAGTCTCAAATCCAGAGATATTCTTTATAAAAGTTAAGCGTCAACCACGCCTATATAAAACGGTTAGTTCTAACATGCACCCACATGTCTACGTCATGATGTGGGAAGATTTGCATAATGCCGCCCAAATGTTCCGCAAAGAAAGAAGGCGTAACTTTATTCCCGCTGTAGTATTGTTGCTGCCGCCATGTCGTGAAGACTCTGTGTGTTTTGTTGTGAAAGTGAAACAAATTTGTTTGGCCTTCCAAAAGAGGACGATATCCGTCATGCCTAGAGCTGATCCGTGCTTGGTCGCTGAGGAAATACATCAACTTCCCACTGTGGATCGCCGGATCGGCTTTCAGTGTGGACGAAGCGGAGTCCAGCCCGGGGTCGTCACATGTGGTTGCCGCAAGCCCACCGGACACTCCTTCGTCGAATCCGCCGGCCGCGCCGTTCTCAAGCCCGCAGGCCGTCACTCACTCAAGCCCGCTGTGTGTTTCGTTGTGAAATCGGAACTACTTTGTTTGGCCTTCCAAAAGAGGACACGACTAGAAATCAGTGGTTAAGTTGTCTTTACAACACTGTTACTGAACAGTTCAACCCAAATATTCAGATATGAGCAGCGCATTTTATGGAGGACTGTTTACTGATACTGGGAGAGTAGCCTGCAATGCCGGCTGTTCTGACTCACAGTCTGTAAGTACGTTTTCATTTAAAGGATTTGCTACTGATGATTCAAACGCGAGTTTTGAGCAGTGTAGAGTAGCACTTGTTGTTTGTCATTTCTCTGATCACAAATGCAGACATGGTTTTATGTTTACGCGGCGCAATGCAATGCCTAAAAAGACAGTATAAGTCATTAAAAACAGTAATTATGTCCCGATTGGATGCAACAAATGCCTCGCTTGTAATAGGTTTTAATATTTTTGTCTCATCGCTCCGGCCAGACAAGGCATCAAAATATGGTAAGGGGCGTAACATTTCAATCACACGCTTGAGATATTCGGCCAATCACAACGCACTGGATAGCTGGCCAATCAGAGCACACCTCGCTTTTCAGACCGATGAGCTTTGTAAAAATCGACGCGTTTCAGAAAGCGGGGCATAGAGGAGAAACAATAATACACAGTATGTGGAAAATAATGTGTTTCTTTAACCTTAAACCACAAAAAATCAAATTCATTAAACCAAATACAACAAAAGAAGGTTCTTTCAGCAAACCTTCCTAGGACCCCTTTAATACAGTTGAATTTTTAGAAAGTCTTCAATGGAGGAAGATGCATCGTAAGATGTGTAGTTATGGCTGAAGCTAACTGGTCAACCTTCTTTAAACTATATGTCCAGTGTACAGAGAAATGCAGCAAGTGGTTTATTTATACTTTACCATTGCAACAGGATACCCCTCTACATAATCAATACAGCATATTGCACAACGGCATTGCATGATTGGATCAATATAGTGTTGAGAGAATGGAACCCAAACAAGAATATATCCTGAGATGCACTGTCTGAGGATGGAGCTTATCATTGTGCACAGATATTTTTAAAACTTTATGCTTATACACAGTGTTGTAAATGTAAAACTCTGTCACAAAATACTGTATAGTAATATTACGTTAGGGGTCAATTTAGCTGTAGCAAAAAAAACAAATGAAATAAAATCCAGAATTCCTGTAGAATTATACAACTTTCGAGTTAATTGAACCCTAAAACATGTGTCTAAATACATAAAATACAAATAAAAATCATAAAAATCACTCAAATTAATTAAAGAAAAAATATTCAAACTATTCAGTTAAAAATGTATAACGAATCAATCACAACTTAAAATAGGTAATAAAATGTAATAAAATAAAATGTAAAAATGTAAATAAAATGTAGAAAGAAAAGAAATGAAAAGAAAAGAGAGTCCTGTATAATTAGGCTTCTTTCAGGTTCACCAGAACCCAAAACATGTGTCTGAATATATAAAATAAATTTAAAAACAATAAAAAGGACTAATAAAATAATAAAATGAGTACTAATAAAATAAAATAAAACGTAGTAAAAGTAAAACATATGCAGAAAAAGTTAAAGCGCAGAAAAAAAGGTCTTTCAGACTTAAAATGGATTTGGATAACAACATCTTAACATGGAATCCTGATTTTTATCTGTCAGGTGATGGACTGCACTTGTCTACATGCAGAGCACACTCATCTCTTCGATCTGCATTTTCACATTCTGCTGAATCAGATAGCTGATAGTCAATCTAAAAAGCATTTTATGTGGGCTTTTCACATGCATCCAGATAAACCTTTTACTGTTAAGCAAAGATTGATGACCATTAATTACTGCTGTTCACTTGGAAGCAACCCAGAAGTATCCAAACGACTGAATGCGCGACTGTGTGCCAATCACATAATCCTACAACAGAATCGAGGCAGAAAGACTGCGACAATCCGTTTCTATGGCTGCGAGTCTCAACACTGCAGTCAGCCTGCTCTCTGTCTGACAAGAGCTCTTGTCAATGAGATGAAATGCACTCTGTGCTTTTAAACCACAAACTTCAAATACCCATTACTGAGATTAAATTTTTGCGCATTTTCCACATATTTCATCAAAACTGTGCATGTAAAATCTATCAGCAGCACTATGCAATTGGATCAGCACTTTGACTATTAGCAGGAGCTCTTGATTCACCGATGGTGGGAATTTATTCATGCAGCGCTCATGCTGTTACAAAAGAAACCTGACGGTCATTTGGGGCTGTTACGCTGCCGTAACCAAACCACTCATCTAGTCTGCCCTGTGCAAATACTGACTGGTGGGTGATCTCATTGCACTCAGCTCAATAAAACACCGCTCATTCGAGGGCCAAAGAAAGCAATGTCACCCTGGCAGTGGCATCTCAATCATGCCTGTGATCCAAACAATCCCTCACAACTCAGATATTTTGAGTAAATTCCACTCCACGCACATTTGAGTCCTAGACGACGGGCTGTGACCCTGGAGGACGAACTGACCCATAAATAATAGGGCCGACATGGGTCACGTCAATCAAAGTGGCAGTTATTAGCATAATGCTAGGCACATGAAAAATCTATATTTTGCTTTTTTTCCTGTGTGAGGAAAGAGAGTGCACTTTAGCATAATTTAAAAATGATGGAAATAAAATATTAGAATATATTTAAGTATGACTTGAGTATAATATTTTAGGACACTTAAATGCATGTTAAATGAAATTAAATGAAAATCTATAATTGTATCTAGAAGTTGCAAATCTATAAGTTTAAAGTTATATTAAATGCAATTAGCAGAACTGAGATGATTTTTGGACAGGCGTCCATCTTAATATAATTCATAATATTGGGTACTGTAAGCATTTATGGTAATAATCGAATCTAAGTTCTACTGAAAACTTTAGATAGATTTTGTAATACAAATTTGTAAGGAAGCAAGCCATTTGTAAAGTTAAAATGTAGTAAATGTATACTTTATTAGGTCTTTCGGGTTAATCATTTAATATTACGATAAACTTTTCTTAAGGACATGTTTTCCCCCGTAGTTTTCATTATATGTGAAAAAAATGATCTATTATACACTGAACAAAATTATAAACACTTTAGTTTTTGCCCCCATTTTCAATGAGCTGAACTCAAAGATATAAGACTTTTTCTATGTACACAAAATGCCTATTTCTCTCAAATATTGTTCACAAAATCTGTCTAAATCTGTGTTAGTAAACACTTCTCCTTTGCCAAGATAATCCAACCACCTCACAGGTGTGACATATCAAGATACTGATTAGACAGCATGATTATCGCACAGATGTGCCTTAGGCTGGCCACAACAAAAGGCCACTCTAAAATGTGCAGTTTTAACACACAGCACAATGCCACAGATGTCGCAAGTTTTGAGGGAGCGTGCAATTGGCATGCTGACTGCAGGAATGTCCACCAGAGCTGTTGCCCGTGAATTGAATGTTAATTTATCTACCATAAGCCGTCTCCAAAGGCGTATCAGAGAATTTGGCAGTACATCCAAACAGCCTCACAACCGCAGACCACGGGTAACCACACCAGCCCAGGACCTCCAAATCCAGCATCTTCACCTCCAAGATCGACTGAGACCAGCCACCCGGACAGCTGCAACAATCGGTTTGCATAAACAAATAATTTCTGCACAAACTGTCAGAAAACATCTCAGGAAAGCTCATCTGCATGCTCGCCGTCCTCATCAGGGTCTCGACCTGACTGCAGTTCGTCGTCGTAAACCGACTTGAGTGGGCAAATGCTCACATTCGATGGCGTCTGGCACTTTGGAGAGGTGTTCTCTTCACGGATGAATCCCGGTTTTAAATGTACAGGGCAGATGGCAGACAGCGTGTATGGCGTCGTGTGGCGGCGAGGTTTGTGCTGGCACGTTGTGGATCGAGTGGCCCATGGTAACGGTGGGGTTATGGTATGGGCAGGCAAAAGTTATGGACAACGAACACAGGTGCATATTATTGATGGCATTATGAATGCACAGAGATACCGTGACGAGAACCTGAGGCCCATTGTTGTGCCATTTGTAGCGTCTATACCATCACAAACACCATATTATTTGGTTAGTAGATCTAACATACTCCTTGTAAAACCCAGGAAGCCGAACAGGCCCCTGGTTCCATAGCAATGCTGATACCCGATACATTTACGACCTCCTGGATTTTGAAGAAAATCGCTTCCTTGCCCATAGAGAAAATCCACAAGGGAAGGATTTTCTTTGCTAAGTAATTAATAGGAAAACCTTTCTTTGAAAGAAACACACATATCCTTCAGTTCATTGTGTATATTATTGCTGTCTTGTATATTGTCTGTTGTAGTGTATGCAGGCGTATAATCGAAACAACACTCCTGTCAGCTAAATATATATAACTGACATGTTTAGTATCTATGAATTAGTATTCGGATGATCTAATTGAGAGTTTATATTGTATGTTTACACCTACGCAACGTATTAGTGTTCTAAGAGTCTTTAGTATTTTTTATCCAAGTTTCATATGCAAATTACCAGGCTTTCAAACAAAGGGCCATAAAAAAAATGCCCCAGTATCTCAGACCCCCCACTTGAGGTTCCGGACTTCCTCATTGGACAAGCCCAACTTGAGAGGCGTGAATATTTGCAGGCTTTAAAGGCCGCACTTCATGTGACCCTCCCAGTCGGTGGTTTGTTTTTAATTCTGAGAGGATGTGAGAAAAACGCTGCCGGAAACCCTAAGCTCGTGCGAGGCCTCTGCCTTGTCCTTTCATTTCAATCAAGATTCTCTGACTCAAAACTCTTCTTTCTCATCAACTAACTTCAGCAAAAAGTCAACTGGAAACCTTAAGATTGCATCAAGAATCTCTTTCAGACAGACGAGACTCACAAGTATCAAACTTAGTATTATTAATTGATACATTAAGTATCATTTACACCTTTTACAAAGGTGTGTTTGAACTCAGAATCTGACGTTTCCCTCAGGTGTAGATCTGCTGAATATGCAAATAGTTTCCAGAAATTAGTCCTTATGTCTCTTTTCTGTACTGAGTTAAGCTTGAACCCTTTCCTATTCCAACTGGCTGAGTGTGGGTGTGTGTGTATATGTGTTGTTCGACCAGTATGTGTTTATGTAGTGTTAGACCAGTTTATGTGTTTATGTAGTATGTCAGACTAGTTTAAGTTTTTATGTGGTTAATAAAACCTTACTTGTATCACACTTGACGGGTTCATTGTTTGCTCATAACCGGAGTCACTTATTATGCAAGATTTATGCTACAAGCTTTTGTAGAAGTGTACAGTAAGGAAGTTATTTCCCTTAAACAGGAAATTAACATTCTTAGAATTGAAAAGACAGTTGACCCTGAGAGGTCAGCTAAATATCTACCGCGGATCTAAAATATGAATAGTTAATAACTAGTTATGGTTAATTATTCATATTTCCATGAGCTGAGTCGACACCATTCATCCACGACCATCATGTTGCAGCATGATAATGCACGGACCCATGTTGCAAGGATCTGTACACAAAAGCTGAAAACATCCCAGTTCTTGCAAGGCCAGCATACTCACCGGACATGTCAACCATTGAGCATGTTTGGGATGCTCTGGATCGGCGTATACGACAGCGTGTTCCATTTCCTGCCAATATCCAGCAACTTCGCACTGCCATTGAAGAGGAGGGGACCAACATTACACAGGCCACAATCAACAACCTGATCAAACTCTATGCGAAGGAGATGTGTTGCAATGCGTGAGGCAAATGGTGGTCACACCAGATACTGACTGGTTTTCGGACCCCCCCGGACCCCCCAATAAAGTAAAACTGTACATTTTAGAGTGGCTTTTTATTGTGACCAGCCTAAGGCACAACTGTGCGATAATCATGCTGTCTAATAAGCATCTTGATATGCCACACCTGTGAGGTTGATGGATTATCTCGGCAAAGGAGAAGTGATCACTAACACAGATTTAGACAGATTTATAAACAATATTTGAGAGAAATAGGCCTTATGTGTACATAGAAAAAGTCTTAGATCTTCGAGTTCAGCTCATGAAAAATGGGGGCAAAAACAAAAGTGTTGGGTTTATAATTTTATTCAGTGTATATATTCCTTTATATTATATTCTTTTATTTCAGAAGTGAATATAATATATATGAAATATAATATGAAATAACACACTACAGTTAAAATTAAAATCAAGTACTTTACATGTGCTTTATTATGTTAAATTAAGTGTCTATAATGCACAAGAAATTATTATTAAAGCATACTGATTTTAAAAGTACTTTAAAGTAAAAGCAACCCAGGTGAAAAAGAAATATATTTAAATTATGCTTTTTCAGACATACTATATTTAAATTATACTAAACTAAGTGCATATTAAATGTATTATTTTGAAACAACTTTAAGTATATTAAGTGTATTTCAAGATGTTTAAGTTGGATTTTAATCTATTTGTAATATATTTAATATAATGAAATTGTGTTAAAATGGAACCACTTTAAGTATATTTAGTGCAATTTAAGTGTATTTCTTAAAATACATTTAAAATGTCCTTTTAATACTTCATGAACTACAGTTAGAGTATATTTGAAGCATCGTTTTAATGTACATTTCAATTGTATTTCAGCTCACTGGAAATGCATTAGCATTACACTACTAGAATATAATAAAGCTGCTTTTTTCAGTATATACACACACACACGTACACACTTTGATATCAAGAAAACTTTAATGTATTATATATTGTTGTGTACATTACAAATATTCATAAAGTACACTAAAAAAGGACAGCAGCATATATACTTTGGTGAAAAAACAAAACATACTATTAAATGTATTAAAAATGCACTTGAAATACAAGTATGTTTATAGTATATTTGTATTACTACAAACATACTCAAGTACATTTTAATACATTATAAAAAAAAGACTGAAAAGCTATGGCAGAGCTATCTTTTCCAGTAGAACATTTCAGTTATACCGACCTTACTAAAAAGTACAGAATTTTACATCAGTGAATAAATAAAAATTACAATGCAATTTTCTGAAGAAAAAAAATATATAAAAAAGACTGCACACACACAAGCTATTCACTTATGCACTTTGTTTTTCAAAGACTGAAGATGATAAAGTTCAAGCAACAGAATAGGGAGGGATGGAGGGGGTTTTGGAGGTGGACAAGGAGATGGCGTAGGGATGGTGAGAGGCAAAAGTGTGGGGATGATGGCAGGATGTGGCGAAGGGACGGTGATGGGAGGATGACGATGATGCCCTAGCAGCTTAGATGGTGTTAGGCACATGGCACAGACCCAGAGCATCACAGTGCTGACAACAAACGGTGGAATCGAGGGAGCGAGGAGCCAAGATGTAGATGGTGCGGCTGTCAACATCTGAGGGCCAACTGATGGAGACAGAGCTGGTGGATCCGAAGGCGCAGATGGAGGGCTGATGGAGCTGAGCGTCGTCGCAGGTTCCGGAGACCTGGGCACAGCCTAGTCGTCCCCGACAGCTGTTAAGATTGACAGTACGCTGAGAACAATGTACCTGGTCGGTAATATAGTCAAAAACCTTCCCAGCCTTAGCAGTTTCAGATGTACTGTATGCTCTTATATAAGCAACCCTTTTTACAATTTAATCTTTGTTCTTATCTGTAATAAGAAATATATATTAGAAAATAAAGGCGATAAGGTTGTCAAGCTTGAACAAATATAAATACCAGCGAACACTACGACAGTTGGCTAATCAGCTCAAGACAAAGTAATCGTATGTTCATAATCATGGTTTTTCAAAGATCATTAACCTCATTAAAGGGGTCCATGATGCGATTTCAAGTTTTCCATTTTTTTTGGAGTGTTACAAGCTGATTGTGCTTAGATAAGATCCCTGTAGTTGCAAAGACTAAAGTCTCAAAACAAAGATATTCTTTATCAAAAGTTAAGACTCTGCCACGCCCCCAAAACGGCTCGTTCTAACACACCCCCACATATATTCTACATCACGATGTGGGAAGATTTGCATAACGCCGCCCAAATGTTCACGCAAAGAAAGAAAGGCGTGGTTTCAGTAACCGCAGTTAGTGTGAAGCAGCATGTCAGAGAGACACTGTGTTTCTCTAGGTGAAAGCAAAAGCACTTTATTTGACCTTCAGTAGATGCAATTAGGAATCATTTAGATTACTTTACAACGAACCGCAATGCTTTAGGGACGACCCTCCCCCCACCCAACCCCCCCCCCCCCCCCCCACTCCTTTCAGAACTAGGAGAGGAGGTAATTTGAATTCTATGACAATTGGGCTTCTGAATCAGCTACGGTTTGTTAATTAGTTAAAGTGATTTGCTATTGATGTTCAATGCGGAGTTTTGCGCATTTCGTTTTGGTGGTGGTGTGTTGTTTGTTTGGCCGAGCGAGCGAGAGCAGAGAGAGAGGATGACCAAAAGAGGACCTATCCACTTCGTCAGTCTGGAGCTGATCCGTGATGGTCGCAGAGGAAATACTTCAACTTAGTAATGTGATCGCGGCACATTTTTTGGAGGACTGTTTACTGATCCTGGGAGAGTTACGTTAGACTAAAATGCCGGCAGTTCTGAATCACGTAAGTACGTTTTCTTTTATCATTTGCCACTGATGATTCAAACACGAGTTTTGGGCAGTAGAGTAGCACTTCTCTGATCACAAATGCAGACATGGTTTTATTTTTACGCGGCACGATGCAATGCAACGTGTAAAAAGACAGTATAAGTCATTATAATCCGTAATTATGTCCCCACTGGATGCAACAAATGCCTCGTTTATAAAAGGGTTTTATTGTTTTTGTCTCGTTGCACCAGGACACAGCATCACAGTATGGTGAGGGCGTAACATTTCCGTCTCACGCTTGCGGTATTCGGCCAATCACAACGCATTGGATAGTGGGCCAATCACAGCACACCTCGCTTTTTCAGACCGATGAGTTTTGTAAAAATTGACGCGTTTCAAAAAAGGCGGGGCATAGAGGAGAAATAATAATGTACAGTATGTGGAAAATAATCTGTTTTTTACTTTAAACCGCATAAACACATTTCATTACACCAAATACACAAAATAATGTTTTATTTTTCGGCAGCACCATTGACCCTTCTTAAGTAAGGGTAACGTAAGTTTTTTCTGTAAATACACTAAAAAGTCACTAAAAGTATGATTGTGTTTAGCATATTCCTTAAAAGTGCAACTAAGCATATATTTATTACCAAAGTATTTCTAGTATACTTTTTAGAAATACATTAAAAGTATGCTTCTGTTTAGCATATTCCTTAAAAGTATAACTAAGCATATATTTAATACAAAAGTATTTCTAGTATACTTTTTAGAAATACATTAAAAGTATGCTTCTGTTTAGAATATTTCTTAGAAGTATAACTAAGCATGTATTTAATACAAAAGTACTTCTAGTATACTTTTTTAGAAATATATTAAAATGCAATTCAATATATTTTTATTGCACTTCAAATAATCATGTTGGGAATACAAATGTATTATAAACATACTATTTGAATTTCAAGTATTTTTTTAATACATTTAATTCTACGTCTTTTTCACCTGGGAAAACATATATATATATTCTTAAAATTTGAAGTACATTACTTCAAATTAAGTGCACATTCAGTACACTTAAGCACACTTCTTTTTCACAAGGGTCACCATTAGCTAAAAGTGAAAGTCAAACTCTATTAAAATCAATTGTGACTTGAGTCTCCTGTTAATACTTGGGCAAAATTAAGGTAACTTTTATCAACAGCCAAATTTGCAGAGGAAATTTGCAGTGGATCAGCTGGGAATTTACAAAACACTGATGTCTAATTAGAGGGTAGGTGTTCAGAAGGACACTACGGCTCAAGCTGAGATGTGATGAAAGTCCAGTTAATCCAGTATGAAACAACAAGTCCCAACACCACATTTTTTAAAAGCCGCTTAAAGGAAACCCTTTTCATGAGCGTCTTTTTATTTTGAGTGGTGGGAGGAAGCAAAATACTAGGAGGGGCTCTTTATGAAAGGAAGTATTGGAAGTACATGGTCTAGTTTCACCTGGAGGTGTGACTGAGTTTGTAATTCAGTAGTGATCACACCACCCAGCTCAGGTTATGCAGGTCAGAGCTGATCGTACAGAAGATGAAAATGAAATTATGCTTTATGGGCATGCGAATCTGGTGTTTCTGTGCCAGCTAACAGCTCAACATGATTCACATGGCTGATCATCTTTGTTTAAGAGAATCTCATCCAACACTTTAGATGCACCCATGATGCCAGGAACTAGACCTTGATGTGAAGTTGAGATTGCACTGAGGACCAGTCATAGCCTGTATTTTATCACTCTCATTTCTAGGTTATCTGAAAATCAGACAAATTTGGATCATTATCAGGTAATAAAGACTTTTTTGTTGATTCAATTCCAAAATTTAGCCAGATGAAACACAGCCTATCCTTTTCAGCAGAACATGCTACATCAAAAGGGAAATTAAAATCTTAGCAGAATGTTTTTTTTTCCGACAGACATGAGAGGCATTTTCTACTGCTAGACATATAAGTTGTTATGTATGCTTTGATCTCACTCATATTACAGTCCTGTTAGCAGGAGAAAGGCCCGTCTCTCCACAGTTCTTTGAAGCAGCACTGAGTTTTTAGCAGTGGGTGATGCAGAAAAAGTTCAAGCGCAGGAAAAAAAAAGGTCTTTCAGACTTAAAATGGATTTGGAAAACAACATCAACCAACACTTTGATTATATAGAAAAGGCAAAATGGGACTTTTTTTCTGAGCTTGAACACAATTAAATAGTAGAAGAACAAAGAACTGAGGGATAAGATCTACACCTGAATGGATGCACAGTTGGCATGGTCTGTATGGACAACTATAATATAATATATAAAAGTATGCAAAACCATGGCTGTTCATGGAAGTATCAGTTATGACTTTACATATGAACAGCAGAGGCCTAAATGCTGTCATCGTGACAACATGGGATAAATCAAGCTGTTAGTTGACATCTACAGCACAAGCACAGGACCTTGTCCTCTATAAGCATGCCACATCTTTGAACCACTTTAATAAATCATTCAAATGGCAAGCGCATCCTACTTCTCTTTCTTTCTCACACACTTCCCCTCTTTTTATACAAACACAAGTTAGTGCTGCCTGGACTGTACTGCACTTTTTACGCAGGAAGCTTCAGGAGGTTGTTTGTTTAAAGCATGTTCGTGGCTCACTCGCTTATGTACAGTACACACACAACACACACACACACACACACGCACACACACACACACACCCACACACACACACACACCACACCCCACACACACAACACACACACACACAGCTAGGTACAAAAAGAAAATAATAAAAAAACTGGACAACAGATATCGCTGGACTCTCTTTTGACCATATGGCTCAGAAACATAAAATAAGTTAGCATATAAAGGCTCCCAAATAGCCCTGATTGAGCATTTGATGGATAGGAATATGTAAATGCATTTTGAGAGTGTGGAAAGAACTATGTTAGTTTTAAATCAAGTGGCAATATAGCAAATTAGGTTTTGGAAGGCGCAGCTGGACCCACCTCTATGTGAAATTCTCATTGGTAAAATGAGTGACACTTTTGCAAGCTTGGGATGAAGTAAAATGATTTTCAAAATCAATAGTCACTGGATTACATAAACGGTCTGAACTGGAAGTCCTGTATAATTTGGCTACTTTTGGGTTCGCCTGATCCCCCCAAAACAAGTGTCTGAATATATAAAATACAAATGCAAAATAATAAAAAGCACAAAAAAATAAAATAAACATTCAATTAAAAATATAAAATCAAAGCTTTTATTATTTAAGAAATATGTAGTCAGTTCTTGTACGATTAGTCAAACACTGATCCCTATTAAAAAACGTCTCCAGGTTACGAATGTAACCATGGTTCCCCGAGGGAACGAGACGCTGCGTCGGAAATGCTTTGGGAAAGCCCCCAGCGTGACCATGCTCTGAATCACATATGAAATCAGTCCCATAGATGGGCGAGACGTCATGGGCGGGTGACGTTGCGACCAGGAAGCAATATAAGAACGTGCGGTGGAACTGGCGTCAGCTTCTAGGAATGAAGCAAGCGCTCAGAGGGATGCCGGAAGTATGGCACTGAGATGCAGCGTCTCGTTCCCTCGGGGAACAATGGTTACATAGGTAACTTGAGACGTTCCTCTTCAGGAACTCGAGCTGCGTCGGAGACGCTTTGGGAACGAGTATGCCCACGCGGCCAGACTTACAAATCCCTGCCTAGTGTGGAAGAGCACAGCTAAGGCGAGATAATGGAGCCAGGAGTGGCGCAGAATGCAGGAAGGCAGCTGACAAAGTGTCCCAAAGGCCAACTTCAGAAGGAGTGAGTCCTAAAGGAGAGGGGAGATCAGAGGACTCGAGGCTATCAAAAAGCATCCTGATCCACCGCTTAGCATAAGCTTCTCTGGCCAGAGGCCTCAGCCTCAGCGCACCGTGGAGGAGAAACGTGTAACTAGGGGGTGTCTGCCCACTGACTGGCCACCGACACGTAGACTTTCAAGGTGGAGTGGGCCAGCCCTGCAGAGAAACGGGCCTGCAGGAACTCCAGAACTGTACCAAACGGGCAGTTAGTTGGGTCGAGCTGGCGGTCTCCGCACCAATAAGTGAAAGATTCCGCTTCAGGGCATACGGTTTCCTCATAGAGGGAGCTCTGGATTGGAGAATGGTCTCAACAACCTCAGTTGAGAGACAGGAAACTGCGAGTTGTGCCACCCCTCAGGTGCCACACCCACGTTTCCACAGCTCCGGGCGGGGGTGAAGATAGTACCCTCCGCCTGTGAGAAGAGATCCCTCCTGACAGAAATCTCCCATGGAGAGCCGTCGAGAAGGGAAATCAAGTCGGAGAACCATACTTGTACCGGCCAGAATGGGGCTACCAACAGTAGATGGACCCCGTCCCGGCACACTCTCTCAAGAACTCCGGAGCAGAGTCGATCGGGGGAAAAGGAAAAAGGCGTTACAAGACAACCTCGGCCACGTCTGTACCATAGGTCAGTCAAGCGGAGTGGTGAGTCAGAGAGAACCAGAGGGGACAGTATGATGTATCTCGAGTCGCAAACAGGTCCACCTGAGCCTGGCCAAAAACTCTCTATATCTGCTTCACCACCTCAGGGTGAGGTGAAAGTCTCCTCCCCGGCCTCGGTCCCCTGACTCAACACGTGTTGCTTCCCATAGGAGATGTCAAGAAATCACTCTGGTGAACTACTCTCAGCGAGAGGAGTTTGGCCTGGGACCACACAAGGATCTGGTGTGCCTGCCTGTAAAGGGAGCACGAACGCAGACCTCCCTGGTGGTTAATATAAAAGACCACCGCTGTGTTGTCATGCACACCAACACATGGCGATCTCTTAGGTACGGGAGGAAGTGTTTCAATGCGAGAAACATGGCCAGCATCTCCAGGCAGTTGATGTGCCACGTGAGATGGCGACCACTCCACAGACCGCGGGCTGAGCGGCCACTCATGACCGCTCCTCAACCGGTGAGGGACGCGTCCGTCACTAGCATTACGCGGCGACAAGGAGCTCCCAGCACCGGGCCCTGAGACAAGAACCAAGGTTACTCCACATGTCTAAGGCATGTAGGCATCGCCGCGTGACCTTGAGCATGCGGAGCGGGTTGCCCTTCTGGGAAAACCCTTTCATCCTGAGGCACCACTGCAAGGGTCTCATGTACAGCAGGCCAAAAGGTATCACGTTGGACACAGCTGCTATCAGACCCAGCAGTTTCTAGAACTGCTGACAGTGAGTGACCGGCCTTCTCTCACTCTTGCGACTGCAGTGAGGATCGATTCGAACCGAGCAGGAGACAGACGTGCCTGCATCCCTCACCACACCCAGATAAGTGGTTCTCTGTACTGGAGAAAGCACACTTTTCTTGGCGTTAAGTCTAAACCCCAGCTCTTACAAGTGAGCGAGAATGACATCTCGATGCCGAACCGCCATCTGCTCAAATTGAGCTAATATCAACCAATCATCGATGTGGTTGAGTATGTGGATGCCCTGGAGTCACAGAGGAGCCAGAGCAGCATCCACACACCTCGTGAAAGTGCGGGGTGAGAGTGCAAGGCCGACGGAAGAACCCGGTAAGCTTTTGCCCCCAAAAGCAAACCTCAGGAACTTCCACCCTTCTTTGGGACGATGAAGTACCAGCTGTAGAACCCAAACTGTCTGTCGAGAGAAGGGACCACCTCAATGGCCTCCTTCCTCAAGAGAGTGTTAACTTCTTGTTCCATTACCAGAGCCTGCTCGGGGCCCACCAGAGTGTGAATGACCCCATTGAAACGAGGCAGAGAAGAACCGAACTGATTCGGTAGCCTCTTTCTACAGTGTGCAGGACCCACTGAGACACATTTGGCAGAAGTTTCCACGCTGCCAAAAAGGTCTACTAAGTGAATCAGTCTCTCGAGACTGAGATAATGAATAATGAGATCTCTGGTGTAATCAGCGTGGCTAGGTCGGTGCCCTGAAGCAGCGAACCGGCAAGAGACGGCCAAACTAGCTGCTCTATAAACCTCCGAAGAGGTAGCGAGCCTCTTAGTACCGCTACGTTTCTGGGCGGTGACTGAGAGAAATGCTCGCCAGAGACCGCTGCGCCCTGAAGCACCGTAGGTGGCAGGGTTGGCAGATCGATCTCCTGAGGGCACTGAGGAGAGACGGGCACCGTATAATGAGGTGTACACCGCTCTTCCCCAGAGGGGCCTGCCCTCCGAAGTCCTGAGCCATGGCATCAGGACTCTCTAAGCTGAAGTCTCCTATTGAAAACGACGGTCCTCAGACCCGCGTCATCTCCTAGGAAGACTAGACTGATAGAACCGCTGCCCATCTATTGGACTGATTTCATATTTCACGCTAGGGGCGTTCCCAAAGTGTTTCCGATCCAGCTCGAGTTCCTGAAGGGGAACTATAATGTTTTTTCCTCAATTTAATTGATTATTAAATTATTAAAATAATCAGCCATATTACTGAAACTGTATGTAGTCACATTAGCAAAACTTCAGCAAAATCTTGCTAGCCAAAAAGATCCACCCAATGTATGAAACACAGCTCACACAGATATCACTTTCTTTTTCACTCTCAATAAATATTGATTTTATTGAAGAATGTATATTGTATGTTTGAATATTGTGTTGGACAACAGGGGCCATCGAGTCAAGAAGGTGATTTCTCTGAAATCAATGTATTTGCAGTGTTACCTGATGCAGTGTAAACTTTAGCGTGCAAGTGTCCTAACTTGCACTGACTGAGCAAATGTTTAACACTATAGCTCCGGACATCCCTTCACTCCCTCACTGTCACATCATCAGCAGCCCTCATCTCTCTCATACATATTTGCAAGGTTACAACAGCTTTAAATCAATAAATATCTCAGAAATAAACCTGTCAGCTCAGCTCAGGTATCAGAGGGATAAAACAAAAGTAGCGTGGCATAAAAAGCGGCATGCAGAAGGAGGGCAGAGCAGTTATAGTGTGAATCTCCAGCCTGGTCTCATGTTTATACGTAGGTATTAATATGTAACATTTACAAGCACAAAACGTACACTTTTGTACGTTTTTATTCATGCTAAAACGTACAATTTAGACGTATTTCAACGTTTAAAAATGTACAAATCGCTACGTATTTTTAGCTAAAAAACGTAAAAATATTTACGCATCTTTTATGTCATGAGATAGCGATTATGCATTTTTATCATTTTATCAATAAGCGATTTAGATTTTTAGACCCCTTAACCTGCCCCCAAACCTAAACCTACCCATTTTATAGCGAATATGCATTTTTATCATTTTATTAATACGCAATTTAGATTTTTAGACCCCTTAACCTACCCCCAAACCTAAACCTACCCGTTTTATAGCGAATATAAAGGCTAAACAACGCAAAATGACCGAAATACGCAGGAAAATAAAACTTTTAGTAACAATATAGCATTAAAATATATTTATAGTCGCTAATTCCACTCCTACCTATAAGCCTAAACATTTCTGTACAGTATAAAAAAACATGACAGACAGATAAATGCAATTACAATCATTTATTTATTGCAAAAATGTCAAAAGCAGTACCAAATGTAATCCAAATGATGCGTTGTACCCGCAGTCCTCTCTGGCGGAATACAGTAGGTTTGTGTGATCCAGAGCAGAATTGATGTTGTTAATCGCTGAAAATATTATCCAGATAATTTTCCCGATCCACTCCATGAACTCGTGAAGGAACGCGCGGCGCATCATTCAAACACACCTCACCAGAAACACGGCATGTCGCAATCTGTGACGAATGCAGGCGAGAGCCAATGAGCGTTCGATTATTCTGCCGTAAAACCTGTCGTTTGAAGCGGCAACATGTGAATTTGTACACGAGCGCGTCACTCAGCGCGCGGCTTTGTGCTCCAGGTACTGGATTTGCTGCGTCGGGAGGAGAAGCAGATCGCCGAAAAAGTGCTGGATTGGGTATGTCCTCGACAGTCGTATGGCTTCAAAAGATTTGTGATTACAGAGCACTAAGAGAATTGTTCATTCGCAATATGTTGCGTTTTGGGTGGTATTGATAGTTCTATGTTCAGTCACAGCATGTCGTCGAAAACGCCTTTTGTGGCCCTGACAATCAAAGTAAATAATGACAAGTAAAGGTAACGATTGCGAAATGTTATTTTATGTTAAGGTTTAAAGTGAAGTCTTAACACATTATGTAGGCATGTTCTTGGAAAACGAAGCGGCACAGAAATCAACAACAAAATGAAATGTTATATTTATAAGTAAACGAGGTGATGTAACAATTAATAATGAAATTGAAAAACAAGTTAAGTATATGAATAACTAAAAACTAATAAAAGTAATGCAGCGATTTCAATATTCATAAGGATTCATTTTTAGGTGTCGTCAATACGTCAGTTTTGTACGTTAAAATGTTGAAAATACGTAAGTATTTGTACGTTTAGAGGCTGAAAATACGTAAGTATTTGTACGTTTTAGTGCCTGTAAAAACGTCAGTAAATGTACGTTTTATAGAACCACATTTTACGTAAAATACATACGAATTATCATGAGATCACGTTGGAATCTCTGCATGGTCAGGGTGAGGTATGCTCGGAGGCTTGAAAAAGCCATTAGTAGAGTAACGGCCACAATCTGGAATGCTCTGAGAAGATATCAAATCACAGGCCGTCTGTGTATGTCAATGTACTCAGTGCGGTTACAATAGGTTGAAGTCCATTAATCAACTGGGGTAACTAATGAATGCCATTTTAACTACACATGCAAACTAATACACATGTGATTTACACACACACACATACCACATTCTCATTGGTCTAAGAGTCACGGACATGCTTCAGTGTCCTGGTCTGTTTAAAATAGACCTGCATAATATATGAAACTCAGTAGGAACAGGTGTGAGACAGAAGGTGTGTGTGTGTGTGTGTGTGTGTGTGTGTGTGACAGTGACAGGCAATGCACTAAGAAAACAAACATACTTGCCCCCGTGAACGACCATTTAAAGTTTGTACGCTACAAAATCAAATATTGTGTCATGCTAAAAAAGCTCCCTCTGCTGACAGGAGTTCTCTCTGTTTCTTTCCAGCTTGCTCTCTCTCATCAGGGTCAGAAGGACAAGCTGGCAAATACTAACTTTTGGTCTATTTCCAGCTCTGGAGCGAGTTCCCACATAAGGCTCCTGGGACAGAGAGAGAGAGCATTACTAGGAAAACCAGAGGGGAGGTCTGTGACGTCCCTTAAAGACGCATGTTTAAAGACTTCCCAGCAGTGAGCAAAAACACAGTGGCTGCTCTCCCGCCAGGCCTCAAGTGCTTGCTTTACAGAATTCAACTACGGGAGCCCTGTCAGAGCTTCTGACTTTCAATCCCACTGTCTGTCACCCGCACATCATGCATTTATCAGTTATTTCAGAGGGCTAAGCGTGTTATCCCAGCTGAAAAAAGTTTAAACCAGTCTAAACTAGTTTTAAATGGTCTCTTAGCTTGGCCAAGCTGGTGTTTGGCTATTTTAACTGGATGACAAACTGGACTCCCGGCCTGACTAGCTGAAAATTTCCCCAAAACCACTCAAAAGACAGTCTGGGAGGCCAACTAAAACCAGAAAGGGTTTAAGGGTTTAATAGGGATAACATAATCGCACAGCTCTCAATGCTTACAAAGGAAAAGAAAGAAAAAACCTTAACCAGCCTAAGCTTGTTTGTTGGTCGTAGCTGGTTTAAGATGGTTTAGCTGAACAGCCAACTGGTCTTACCGACTGACCAGCTGAATAGTGTCCAAAACCCCTCTAAAACCAGCCTGGGTGACTAACTACTGCTGCCTTCTGTTGGCTGGTTTAAGATACTTTTTAAGACAACTAAGACCAGCAAGCCATCTTAGGCTGGTTTAAAGGTTTAGTAGGGATAGCATAATTACATAAAAAAAATAAAAAAATCCAGTCTCTCAGCCTGGCCAACCTGGCATTTAGCTAGTTTAGATGAGAGATTAAAAAAATAATAATTAATAAACGCACAAACCTTTCTATAACCAGCCAAAAGACTAGCTACAGCAGCAGGGGTGGCAAAATAATAGTTCCAGTCTGGAAGGCCAACTAAGACTTTATTTTATTTGTTTGTTAATTTTTTTATACAGCTATATTAAGGCATTCCCAGCATTCTTAGCACAATTTTTCAGTTTTAATTATATGAAACGTTACAGAGCATTACAGAAAAAAAAAAACACTCAAAGTACGCAAGATGTTTATTTCAGAGATTGTTGGGGAGTGTCACATAAACATATAGCTGTTAGAAGTTAATGACATAGAAAAAGGGATTTTGTTTGTGTGTTATAGTGTTTTTGCCTCAACAGTGTGTTGCAATACTTGGCAGAGTTTGAGCTCCTGCCAGAAGAATCTAGGAGCAAATAAGACTACTGCTTATTTGCATTCCTCGATCCTACTACCAGAGCCCATGACTGACCCCGTTCTTTAATCCAGCCAAGTTAAAGAATCTCTTACTAACACACACATGCAGAGGCAGGTATATAGTAGCCAGCCAAGCATGAGGAATCAAAGCTAAACCTGGAAAAATAGCCTTGGGATCTGATGACTGGGATGAGAAACAGGTGGTGCGTAAAGGCCTGAGAATGGAGAGCTTTATATCCGGTAAAGATACTACAAAGAGATACAGCCTGCATCTGTCCTGCTTTTACTCTTGACCTAATATGTAACAGACTGCTGCTACGAAGTCAGCAGGTTCTTTTTTCTGTGTCTTATTCTTGATCTTTCCAGGCTGGTTGTAGCTTGTTTAAAATGGTCTCTCAACCTGGCTAAGATGGTCTTAGCTGGTTTAAGATGGTCTTCCAACATGTTCAAGCTGGTCTTAGGCTGATAACCCAGACTTAGCATCTGAAAAGTACCCAAAACCATGCAAAAAGCAGTCTGAGAAGACAACTAAGACCAGCAAACCAGCATATGCTGGTTTAAGATGTTTTAAGTTTGTCTTCAAGCCTGACCAATCAGGTGTTTAGCTAATGTTGCCAAGCAGCCAACTGATCTTACAAACCGAGCAGCTGAAAAGTGGCTAAAACCCCTCTAAAATCAGTCTGGGAGACCAACTAAGATCCGCAAACCACAAAACCAGTGTAGGCTGATTTAAGATGTTTTTTAAGACAACTAAGACCAGCAAACCAGCATACTCAAGGCTTAAAAAGAAGGGGTAAAAAATATTTAAACCAGCCTAAGCTGGTTTTGGTGGTCTTAGCTTTGTTAAGATGGTCTCCCAGTCTGGCCATGCTGTTGTTTGACAGTTTAGCTGAGTAGCCAACTAGTCTTACAGACTGGGTGACCAAGTAAGACCAGCAAACCAGCTTAAAAATGGTTTAAGCAGTTTTTTTTTAAATGTCTAAATGTTTCAGAAGGGCCAGATAACTTGTCCAACTGTCCATTCAAATGCACTCCCTGACTTTTACACTGTTTTGTCTAATAGTTTATTGTGTTGCATTGTGTGTGACAGGATCTGTAGTCAGGCTCTGCACTATTAATATTGCAGGCACCGGGTTTTGCCAACTAGCCAAACACTTTCTGACAGCCTCACACAGGCCAACCATTGTCAAGACTCCTGTAGCCAGAATGCTATTGCCAGCCGCTGTTTTTATGGATCAGACCAAAGAAAAACACAGGACAAGGCTAACAGTACAATCATCCCTCTCTCCCTGATGCTCTTCTTTCATGTCATCTTTTCCACCTCTTCTGTCATGCACCAAACTTTCCAAAAATTACCATTCCCTCAAAGTTTTCACAGAGAAGTAGGTCTACATTGTAAATGGCATGGACGTGCAGCTCTTTGAAGATGGCTAAAATTGCTGTGTTTGTTAACATTCCCTTCAATTCTCAGACTGTAGTGGTTATCTCCCATGTGCAGCTATCCAACAAGCTGCTGGCTAAAAAGAAAAGAAAATCTCTCATTGGACATTAACTTAATGTGCAGATCTGCAGTGACTACACACACGAATACAAACATGGTCATCCATGACGACCTCACTACTAATCCCGGGGTCTTTATATTAATATATATTATATTATATTATTTTTATACCGTGGAACACAAAAGAAGATATTTTGAAGAATGTTTTAACTATTTCTGTCTATACAATGAAAGTCAATATTGTCAGAAGCAACATGAATACTTTAATTGTATAGCTAAAAACAGCTGAGACATTTTTCAAAATATCTTCTTGTGTTCCAAATGATGCAAATGATGACAAAATATTTATTATTGAGTGAACAATTCTTTTAGTTCAAGAGCACCATGTAGTTTTCCCATGTAATGCTATTCACTGAGAAAACCAACCCACATATGTCAAAAAAATACCATATTTCACTAAAATGGTTCCATATTTAGCTTAATTTGGTTGGTAATGCATTAATAGTCACTAATATTTGGATGACTAACAGTGCAAAACAAGCAAGAAGTTTGTGCGTCCGACAAACACCTGCAGTGTCCACTCTTGCCCTTGACACAATCACAGATCTCCAAATATGCCAAAACCACAGGATTTTCTAATGGAGAACTTCAAAACTTCTCACTTTCCAAATTTTCCCTTCACTTGCAAAGCCCCATTCAGAGTTCATGGAAAGTTCCTCCACGCCGACAGCGCTGCCTGCCACATATGCTCCCATGTGCTGGCAGAAAGTGTGCGCAAAGATACTAAACTCCACAGATCAACAGACAGAGCTTTAAGCTTCTCAAAGTCAAACTGCCAAAGAGCTCATACACTCCAGCCAACCCAAACTGCAACACACCCTGCAAAACAAATCGTTTGAAACCAAACCCAAACAAACTTGAGGCACTTGAGGGACGCATACAAACAGAAGCAGACTGAGCTTGCTGTCCTGTGACCTGCTATGACCGGCTATCACCTTGCAGATAAGGTTTTACAGTAGAGGGATTGTCATGTGTCAGCACACACCCTCCCCCTCCATCCCTACCGTCCCAGCAGCCCCTTACAATAACAAACCCCCGTGCAGACACGCCACTCGCCTGGAGTGTCTAACAGGAGAGCAGCGTTATAAAACCCTTTCATTTGCACACTAACCAAACACTCCCGCAGTCATTATCAATCATTAACAGCAACCCGTTAAAGGCACTGAAGCAAGTAGTGCTGAGTACTTACTCTCTTTCAGACACAGGTTTCCAACTTGTCCCTTACAGAAAAATATAAAATAAAATCCCAATGGAAATCAGACTCCTTAAGGATTGCCAGTAGATCCAGCTTTGAAGACTGCCAGTATCATCTGTTTATAGGTCTGGATGTGGGATTGGTAGTACAGAGCTCACACTCATGCCCTGTCTGCTGCTGTGACTGAATGTGTATCTGACACGTTGGTGTAGTAAAGCCTCCCTCTGGCTTAATCACTGCTCCTCCCCTCATGCTCACATAGTAAGAGAAACAAAGCGAGCGAGAGAGAGAGAGAAAGGGAAAGAGAGAGAGATAGACAGCCTTGATAGTCATTACAAAGACTGGGAGGAAATCACAAGATTTCTTGCTAACCTTCAGTTTCAGTTCTGGTGGTTACTTAAACTTGAATTTCAGCTTTCAACACTCTTGCCAAGCTTAAATGATTAACACAACTGAACTAGTTAAAAGCATTCATAACAAATGAAGAAAAATAAAATCAAGGAAATATAAACAGTTGGCAGGGAGTTATAAATTTAAAATATATTTCAAACTGTGTTCATTAGATGTAGAGTAAGAGTTTAGTTTATGATACGATAGACTTACGAAAAACAATGTAACTAAATATTCAGTGTTTGGGGGACTAAATGTAAAAGTTCAAGAACTTTGGAAACATAATGATCAACCACTATCCTAAATATTTTAAGGGGCATATGTCCTCCTCAGTGTGTACAATTAAATTAAATTAAATTAATAAAATGTAATGATATGAATTAATTAATAAAGAATTAAATTAATGGGACTTAGAGAAAAATAATCCTAAATATAATGTATTATTATTATTATAGTAATGGTGGAAGGACTAAATGTAAAAGTAGTACATGATCAACCCTATCCAAAATATTTTAAGGACCGCCTCAAGTGGATGAGATTGTTAAAATTATTATATTTATGATTTAAATGATTATAATTATTATTAAACATTATTATTAAAAAGTATTATATTAATTGAATTTTTAATTTAAATGAATAATGAATAAGAAAAAAAGCTATATTATTAATATATTATTATTATATTATTATTTAAATAGTAACATCGAATAATTTGTAATTTTTTGCTCTTCTTATTGTATCATGGTTATGTAAAGCCCTATGAATTACCCCTGTGCATGAAATTGCTATACAAATAAACCTTATCTATGATGGTTACAGTCCTACAAGATTCTAATTAACAGCTATAAAACATAATATGTGAGATAAGACAAGCATAGTGTAGTCCAAAAAGGTCATAACTTGAAACTTAATACTCCTAAAGTGCAACAGACACCGCTTGCCCTCGGCTCACGTTACAACACCTTCAGTGGTAGTGTTATTTCTGGTTGATTGGCAGTACCCTTCTAGCATGTGAGTGACAATATTCACAGAAATTATGCATTATAAAGCCTTCTCCCAAAACACAGTATTTCCAATCACAGTCCAAACCTGAGCCACTTCTTTTTATGTGAGTTGTTGAAGAAGTCTCACATCGCTGTAAAAACCAGTCCTTAAAATGTCATGTAAATGCTTAAAACGGATGGTGCTGGAACAACTGAAACATCTCAGTGACAAATCATCTAACCATGCCCTAGTTAACCAGGGAAGAGAACTATGGAGCGCAATAGAGGAACAGTCACAGTTGGGAATCCCTGTGACTGAAATAGTGCTGCTAATTATGTATTGAGGGGAAATTCTAAGCAGGCAGATGGAATGGTAGGTTTGGGGTGTCAGGCATCGGGATGCCGTCATTAGGAGACGGGGATGAGCCAAATGCAGACACAAGCATGTCATGGGAGCCGGGAAGCAGGGCTGAGCCACTTATCAGCCTCTTACTTACAGATTCAAAAATTCTATTGCATTACTGGAAAATCCACCTTTTGGAACCTTTTTATGCCAGTATAATATCAATTTTCATAATGTCATTTCAGAAAATAAGGAAGTAAAAATAAGAATATCTTAAATTCACTTGTTCTCAGTCAAGATGCATTCTGTTAAAATAGCCACTATCATTTCCAACCTCTTCCTTCCAATTATCCAGTTGTTGTTTTTATTTAGCTGTCAGTAATTTGGGTTCAGTTTCCTCTTTTTCTTATTTGCAAACTTTCGTTCAATCACTCTTGTGTAATTAAACACAGACAGATCATCCTGTATGACATATTAAACAATTCGTGCATCTACTTTGTTTAGACTTGCAAGTAAAGATTCAGAAACAAACATTCTGTCATTTGAATCAAGAGCATCTCAGATCTGAATGCAAACTTCATCAGCTCTATATGCAGATCCACAAAGTTTCTTTTTTTCCCCTCCGAACCTCTTGGTTGACTGATGTGGCGTGAAAATCTTACAGACAGCTTTGCCATGGTCCCCTCTTTCTCATTTGTCATCTGAAGTTAAACTCCCATGGCTTCATGTCTACCCAGAAAGTGGAAGCATTGGCTCAAAAGTTTTCAGCTCAGTTAATCTCTCTATAGGGGGTGTGTAATCCCCTAAATTGGAACGCAGATTAGAGTTGTTTAGATTATTCATCTTTAAAAAGAGAGTTCACCCACAAATTAAAATTTACTCATCCTCATGTTGTTGCAAACCTATATGATGTTCTTTCTTAAACAATGTTCATAAACAATGTTTATGTTCTAACATTAACATGTTTCATTTGAAGTATAAATTCTTAATACATCTTAATAATACATATATGAGCAAGTAATGAAAAGAGCAAAGTCCAAAACGCACTGAAATACCTTAAGCATCAATATTCTTATCATTGAAAAATAGTTATTCTGACCTCTATAGAATTGAATGGGTATTGCAATCATCCTCAGTAGTGCTCTAACTTGTGAAATCACGAATGAGACTCTTGCTGCAAAGAATACTGCTTTCTCAAGTGCATTCTCCAGCTGAGACAAGCAGGGATTTCGTGCATAGGTTGTAAAGTGAGTTTGTTTTGATTTGATGCACCGTTCTCTTCTCTAAATCTGAATCAACATTTGTGTCTCTGTGCAGAGACTTCCAGATAGCCAACACCACAGGAGGTGACAGCAAAGCTCCTTCTGAACAGGATTATGAGAATGAGACAAATAAAGACGCTTGGTTTATGTTGTATAAAGCACAACATTGATTACAACTTCAACCTGTAATGTGCTGAATGGGCATGTTTACAAACTTTTGTTGCTATTTACAATATTCTGATTAATAAGTGAAAGATCAGGGCCTTAAGTGTATAGTCAAATCAATATTGATTTAGATATAATAAACCATCCAGAGCCATTTTATAGACTGATTAACGATAACGTCTGCAACTGTTCGTTTCCTCTGCAGACCAGTTTGTTCACTAAACACTAATTACAGGTTATGCCGATTACAGAGCCGTAACACTGATTACAGGTCAATCAGAAAGTGAAAGTGGTGCATCACATTGCTTCAAAACGCTCCTGTTTACGCTGTGACAAGCAGTATGTAAATCACGAAAATTAATTTCATATATAGAGACATTTAACTTTTTTTACAAGCATATTTGAGGGAGAATGTCTCCCTGGGGTCCAGATTCAATTTTGACTGGTGAAAGAAAAAATACTTCTCACATTTACTTTCATCTGGATGACTAATGTCCCAACCTCATAAAACCTTACAAGCTCTGCCATCAGCGTGTGTCGACGCCAGTACTCATCAAGAGCCCCCAGGCCTTTAGCTTCTGTCTCTTATCTGCTTGTGAACCTTGTGATCAGTGGAAAGTTACTGCGAACACTGCGTTTCACCGCTTTAATCAGCTGGAAAAATTAAATGGTTGTATTTCTGTAAGAATTACATACAATTGAGTCTGGTGTTGCAACAAACCAAAACCAATTATTTAAACAACAGCAACTATTATAAAATGTTATTATATATTTAGATACATATTTATTTATTTATTTGGAAGAATGACATGAAGGATAATATGCAGTGCTGGAGCAACACAACTATATAAACATACTAAACCACAAACTGATTTCAATATTGTATATATATATATAAGTATATACAAATTATAAAACTTAATACTATTATAATAATAATATAAATCATAGTTATAAAATAAATACATGAAACTTAATTTTCTTTGTATTATCATTACTATTGTTGTTTAATTTTACATTATTAAAATAACTTCTTGTTTAATTGATTGATACATAATAATTTCTTTCTTTTAGCACCAAACTGGATATTTTATGTAATCCTAAGAGAAATGCAACAATATTAGATCTTAAAAATGTTAAGGTATTGTTGCAAAAACACTTGTTGCAAAACACTGTCTGAAAAGTGTGCCCAGTGCATCTTTTCTAAATAGGAAATATTGAGTTGAGAAAAGTCTGCTGTTCACAGAGAAATGGAGAAAGAGAGTCAGCTGAGATCAAGCGTAAAGCAGACAAACTTCTCCTCAGGTGGCTCTAAATGTCCATATCAAAGGAACCATGGTTTGCTTTCATGTGCCTGCCAGGACAATTCTCCTGGCAGGGTGTAATAGATCGTTTGTCGTCCCCCCTCCCCAACTTCCCTCTCCTGTCAGTAAAAATAATTAACAGACAATAGTGGCGTCTGTTAAATGCGTCCCTATTCATGATCAGTGATGACATACGACCTGATTTTGTGTATGGCAATACCTGCATTCAGCAATACATGCTTGAATTTCAGAACAAACTGACCTTGAGGTATGAGACAACAACTTCAAGCAATTTGTGTTTAAAATATTACTCAAGAATTGGTTGGACTTGACCTAAGTGTCCCTGTACTCTGTGGCACGTCCCTGTGGTGAGGACACAGCTCAGGGAAATGACTTGTCATTCAAGATATTCAGCAGGGCCAAGAGCGAACAGAAGTCTTGTATTTGAGCCAGACCTCAGGGGGGCTTCAAATAAAACACTAATTAACTCTATCAAATGAAAACAAAAAGACTTGCTGCTGCTTTTCTTTTCAACTTGAGGTAAAAGTGGACAGCCCAACAAAAAGAGGTTTCAATAACCAGGACAAGTATTGAAAAAAGTGCAGCCGGGCATTTTATCTCTAGCGCTGCTGAGCCTGTAAAATAAGCATCTGTTTTGTTTCAGCACAGCTGAGAGTAATGGACCTGGGCAAGCAATGAACCGTGACTAAAAAAATCTTGGGGAGTCAATACTAGTTCTTAATATCCATACTGTATTACTGGCAAGGACACAAACACAAATTGAAGACAGCGCTGCAGATAAAATACATCTTTTTTGGAGACTTTCTTGGTGCAATGACTTTTAATCTCAATATACTGTTTTCTTCTAACTGACATCTTCCCAATATCCTTTAAGCTCAAGACAGATATTTATAATCCATATGTTGCCACTCATCCCTATTCAGTTCCATTTGTGACACAATCTTTTAAGACAAACTTTGAACACTTTAAAGTTGAATTAAGGTTATTTTAGTTCTCATGATTTAACAGAACTTACTGCTTAATGCAATACTGACACACATATGTAGCTTTTACATAGTGGCTCTGATCCAAAACAAAGTGAGCTGCCTCTGTAAACAGCATTTTAAAGGGTTAGTTCACCCAAAAATGAAAATTAGGCTGTGTTTTACTCACCCCCAAGGCATCCTAGGTGTATATGACTTTCTTATTTCAGACGAATCCAGTCAGAGTTATATTAAAAATTGTCCTGGCTATTCCAAGCTCTATCATTGCAATCAGCTGGTGTTGCAGTGCTTCAGTTCAAAAGAAGTGAAATAAAAAGCGCCCATCCAAAAAAAAAGTTCCTCTGAAAGAAGAAAGTCATATACACACCTAGAATGCCTCGGGGGTGAGTAAAACACAGCCTAATTTTCATTTTTGGGTGAACTAACCCTTTAAGGTATCTTATAGACACTCCTAGTGCGAAAGCTGTTCCAAACTTAAACTATAAAACAAGGCACCTTAAGGCGCAGGTACACTTCATTTTCCATTACGTCTTGTGCATTCAAAGTACATTTCATGAATGTGTGCATTACCTAGTGGACCTTTGATTTTCGAGCACTTAAACACTTGCATGCACAAGTCCCTGCGGACTCGAAATCAGGATCCACATGGACAGTGTGTGCAGATATCAGCGGACAAAATGACAAAAATTACATCGTGCGAACTCTCCGTGAGCCAGAGTGGAACACGAATGAGGAACATCTAGCTTTGAGAGTCAGCATAATTAAAGTACTGTATATTTCCCAGAAGGCACTGTGATGACCTCAGAGAAAAACTAAAATCCAACAAGGTGGATGACACAAGTCAATCATTAAAATACTTCGTCATTTTTTAAGTCGCTTTTTTATATAACACTTTATACAATACAGATCATACAAAGCAGTTTCACAGCAATTAACAGGAAATAACAGAATCAATGATGCAAACTGCTTCAAATATGACGAATTCCAATTCTGCTGTAAAGCAGCTCTAAAGAAGACAACAGTGTCATTATTGAGCTCAAGCCAATTTAGTGCTTATTCAGTTCAGTTCAATAATGTGGAAAGTTAATCAGTTATGAAACAAGTTCAATTCAGCTATAAGCAGCTCTACAGTGGGCAACAGTGTCGTTATTCCGCTCAGTTCAAGTGTTGTTCTCATCCAATACAGTGCAGTCAAATAAATTATATATTACTGAATATGAGGGTGTCTTTTAAACCCAGACCAAAAACAAGGCGGAAAGCAACTCAGGTGTGGCAAAGAACCCAAACTCAATCAGATGACAGAAATGGAAAAAAAAAAACTTGGGAGAAACCAGGCTCAGTCATCAACCATGACCAGCCAAATCAGCTTAGGTTGGTTTAAGATGTTTTATTTCAGCAGGAAATTAAAATCATTACTTGTACTTTATGATGAACAAAACTTGTGTCTATATAGCGCTTCAAATCAGTCACTTTCCCTCTTAAAAAGAACATCTTAAACCAACCAGGTGGTTTGCTGGTCTTAGTTACTGTAGCAATCCAGCTTTTTAAGAGATTTTGAAAACTTTAGGGCACTTTTGGCCAGATAAAACCAGCAACTCAGCTTAGGCCGGCTTAAGCTGTTTTTTTAAACAGAGTTGAGGTTTATAATTAACAGAACTGATTGATTGCTCAATGTGATCCTGACACACAAATTTAGAATTTACTACGCGCACTGTCCTTTCAGAGGCCTGTGTCCTGGTTTCTAGTTTGTGAATGTGTGAGGGAGAAACAATACCACAATAAGACAAAGACTCTGTCAAGACCGCTCAGCTAACAACCCTACACGAAGGGCCATATGAGCCGTAGCTTCAGCCAGACTAAACAGCACTCCTCCAGAGATTCCCTGACCTTGCTCAGTATTAGGGGACACACAATCCTACTGTAATGCGACATGGAAGTGAAGTCACTGGAGGACACCCCCTTCCACCGGCTCTACTTTAAGATCTCCAGCAACTTCTTTGCAGTTAAAATCACCTGCTGCAAAGAGTTAATTATAACGTGTGCCCCCGACGCCGACTTAAGCGCACCACCCTGACCCCCCCCCTGCCCCCCACCCCCCCTAGTGCATTCTGCCTCTTTGCCTTGGGATATCACAGCATGAATGTATTTTTTTTTTTGGAATTATTTGAAGAAGCGACTATAAGAGATCTCTGAGAAGTCGTCGATGAATCATACTTGTAAAGCATATGATCATTAACACCGATATATACTTATTGCTATGACGTGTCAAATTTGTAACATTTTTCTGTTTTTATTTGGGAAATAGGCGGCGCTTGTGTATGTACTTTCTTTTTTCTTGTTATCAGGCTTACGTTGGTAGGAGGGAAGGAAATCAATTAAAAAACACTCTGAGTGGAAACTGTTTGGCCCGCATCTAAGGGTGGCCTATTCAGGATCGTGGAAGTGGCATTCATTGGTGTGTGTACCAGTCGTAGCCGCACACATAATTCATGACCTGTCTGCTATGCTTGATTACTCGAGTTGAGATCTTTTGAGAACATGGTATTAGAGAGCCTCCTAGATCGCAGCTCTTGGGATTGCTGTTTTGTAGTTCTTAGTTTTATTATGTTTGCCACGATTCTAGATGTGCCGACATTAGTTCTGCTGCTGAGTCTTTCGGCACACATTGCGCAGTACAAATTTATTGAGTGTAGAATATCGGTGATGATGTTCGTATTACAGTAAGCTTCTGCTCAAATCCGTTTTTTTTTTTTCCTACTGAGAAACAAGTACTAATCTTTTTATCTGTACTCCCAGAGTTGGTGATGAAATCATAATATTAGACAACCCTTACTATGTCTAATGCCCCTCACACGTAAAGCAGTAGTGCCAATTTTCCACCAATCACAGCGGGCATTTCCACGTCTACGAAAGTAAGGTTCAGAAAGTATCTCTATCATCACATCTTTAGCAATATCTTGTAAGACACTATTTGATCCTGACATTGAGACACATGTGTCGTTAATCTGTCTGAAATCTACAATTACTCAGGTTGAAAAAGAGCAAATTAAGATTGTGAAAGACTGGATTAGAAACTACAACTATAATGCATGAGATTTATATTCACACAGTGCAGTAATTACTCGAACTTAACCAATCAATTATTTATGCAAAATTGACATAGAGGCTGCTGGTATTTTCAGTCTCCTGATATAACAGGGGAAAAATCCTCTGGATAAGTTAGTCATGACCACATATGGACGTGGAGCAGTCCAGACACATGAAATATAAAAAAATGTAAATAAATAATTAAAAATTAAACAAAGTGCAGGATTTCACAGCAAGCTAAAGCACTGTTAACTTTAATTATATAAAGGATATGTATATTATAGGTGTATATTAGATGAAGGGGTTCACTTTTGTTTTTGACTATAACCCTGAATTGCTCAGCGCTATCACAGCAATGGTGCTTCATAAAAGTAATATTTTTATAGCTCATGTTTAGGTTCAGTATATTTTACTTAATGTTGCCACTTCTCAGCTGTACATATCACGTTCATATGCCACTATTTTTCATAGCTATTGATACGTTAGCTAATATGTTAATTTATTGTGTGTGTGTGTTGGTGTGCCGTGGGTGTACGCGGATATAAATAATATATATATCTATGTATGAAAGATTGGCTTCAGAGCAATTAAAACCTATAAAACCCCAACCGTGTCGTCTGAATGAAATTTTCTTCTAAAATTAGCATTTTTATCAGGCTCCCATATTTATGTTCAGTCATTTCTCTATAATGGCATAGAATCATACATGTGTCCATTACATTATGAACAGTATATAAAATTACTGAACAAATTAAAAAATGGTATATGAACTTGCACATACCTGTAAAAATAGGCGGCACGCCTGCTCCGATGATAAGCCTTTACATCTCAACACCTACCGTTCTTATTCCTTCTTTCCTTTTTCCAGCTTCTGTCTATGTCATTCCCAATCTGCCTTTCTGGAACTTTCCCTTTTTTTCTTTGTTATCCTTTCTATTTTATTCCTCCCGCATGCATCTGACTGATACATAAATACTCTTCTATGGGACCAGCCCGAGCAGACTGACTAAAAATGCCACTAAACATTTTAGCAATCTCTTTTCCTTCTCCGAAATCACAAACCACTTCTAACCGGGACGGCACTAGAGTTTAGAGGTCCCTTCACTTATGATCCCCGGTTTTTTCCCCCGGTTTTGATCTTTCTGCAACCCTCTTTCAACCATAGACAATTACTATACTTTATATACGTACAGCCAACCCACACCACACCACACACCACCACACAACACAATAAAAATTAAAGAAATAAATCGTACATTTTTTAATTATAATATTTTAAAAAAATGGTTTTTTTTTGTTTTTTTATTATTTTTTTTTACTTTTAATATTTTAATTATAATATAAACTTATTTAAATCATATGTTTATGAATTACATTATAATTTAATATATTTCATACAACTGGAGGTATGAGTATAAAAAATGTACTGGCAATTCTGTAAATAGAAATCACCAGCTATGTTTCAGCAGAAATTTGTCCACATCTTAAAAGGAAAAAATAAAAATAAAATAAAAAAAAAAAAAAAAAAAAAAAAACAATTTAAAAATAAAATAAAAACACACCAGAGCGTGCAGAGGGGGCCCTTAACCGTGTCCATAGTATGAAGCATTGTCCACGCACACACCCAGTCCCTCATGCATAAATATGCAGGAAAATCAATCTACATGTCACATTCATGCTGAAACAGGAACATATTTCCCACATTAGCTCAGCATAATTTACAAGTGTTAGTGGACAAAGTAATAAAATCTTTACCAAAAAGCAACAAAACCAATCTCAGCTGCAAGTTCACCTGTTCATTTAAACCTCCAGAATAAAAAAGACATTCTTACTTTCAAGCCACAATGACGATCCATTCAAAGCACAGCTCTCTATTGAACAAGCTGCAGTCCAGATGATATGCTGACCCAGCTATGAGCCAGCACAGGAATCCATCCTTTCCTAACCATGGTAACCAACACCTTACCAGAAGCGGCGCGTGCGTGCATGTGTGAGAGCCGCCGCTTAGCTTTTCTGACCGCTTTAGACGCTAGATAGAGAGGAGAAACTGACCAGCGGCAGCCAAAGGAAACCAATTCAATCTTTGCCTGGCACGGCCTGGCGGACAACAGGCTTTCAGCATTGCCAGGACCTTTTCATTTTCAGAGTTGTCACCAGATCCTAAGCCCAAAACCCCTGTCCTGCCTCGCTCAGATCTTCTTTTAAAATGAGCAACACATGCCATTTGTCAGGTTGGAGAGAAATTACATCGGCCGACGAGGAGAGAAGGGTCTTTTATGCGAGTGGGGCGGAGCGAAGCCCCAGCCGTCACAGGGAGAAGAGAAAAAGAGGGGAAGAAGGAGAAGAGAGAAAGTGGAGGAACACAGTACTCTGCAGGATCCACAGAGAGATTTGCAGAGATGCACAGGGATCCTGTTGCAGGGCTGCAGCTCACACGGCACAACACATACAAACGCAGCCACCACCAGCACCAGCCAGCAAGCAGAGGAGCCCCCCACCAGCCACCGCAAGCAAGTAAGAAGGAGGATGGAGGGGAGTAGAGGGGAAGGAGGAGAGTGGTAGGGAAGAGGGAGAGGTTGAGCGGAAGGAGAGAGAGGTGGGAGAGTTGAGGAGAAGAGGAGGAAAGAAAGAGAAGAGACGAGAAGTGAGGGAGAAAGAGAGGAGTAGAGAGAGAGAGGCTGAGGCGAGAGAGGAGGATGGAGAGAGACAGAGAGGAAGAGGAGAGGGAGGAGGGAGGGAGGAGAGGAGGAGAGACGAGGAGGGAGGAGAGGGAGAGTGAGAGAGAGAGAGGAGAGAGAGAGAGAGAGAGAGAGAGAGAGAGAGAGAGGAGGAGGGAGAGGAGAGGGGAAAGGGCGGGATGAAACGCAGCAGAGGGGGGGATGCTCATACGAGGCAAGAAGCCAGGCACATTACATCATTGCTTTCCACTCCTGAGGAGGCAGAGCTGGGGAGAGGGGAGAGGAGGCACTCCCCGTTACACCTTCTGTCTGATAGCGTAAGTCTGTTAGTACAGAACCTGCAGAGGAAAAATAAACTGCAGCCGGCTCAAGCTGCAGTTATGAAATGGATTATCGTCAGATTGAGATGGATTTTAGGTTTATGCACAATGTACACACACACACACATTTTGGCATCAATAATGGATAGCAGGATGAAAATAAAATGTATAATCTAATGCAGGTACATTTATATCTCTCTCAGTTTGCAATCTAACCCTCACTGAAGAGAAACATTTTAGACAGATAAATAGATGGAGGAATGGATGGATGGCGGACGGGAACAGAGAAGATAGATAGATAGATAGATAGATAGATAGATAGATAGATAGATAGATAGATAGATTGGTTTAATTTTAAATCCTAGCCAAATGATCATGGAACATAATGCTCATTGTTATTATTTTTTTCTGTTATATTTGACAAAGAAAACAAAACACTGGAAACACTAAAAACCAAATCGAAATATCACAGCAACGGCATAACAATATATATATTTATATAAATATAAACATTGTAGCGACTAATGCCACTAAAAAACGGAATAAAAACACCATAGCAACAACATAGCAGCATGCTTATAAAAACAAAAAACACCCCAGCAACCAGATGCTAACAATCATGACACCCTGGCAACCACACTGAAACACACTAACAACCAACAACATAACAACACGTTATCCCGCCCCCCAACCCCCACTGCCAAAAACACCCTAGCAACCATGTGATAACAATCATGACACCCTAGCAACCACACCAAAACACACTAAAACCAAATGAAAATATTCTAGCAGTATGCTAAAAAAAAACAAAAACACCAAAGCAACAATTTTAAAACCATAAAAACAAATCAAAACATCCTACAAAATAGTAACACACAAAAGAAAAGAAAAGGGGGGGGGGGGACATTGTACTCTTTTCTGACTACTATTCAGGAGTGGCCTGTTTTATGCCAAAGTGGCTCCAAGGATACAGAGCAGCTTAAGCCCAGTGGGCGAGGGGCTGATGTGGGAGAATGTGGTCACAGTGGTTGGCTAATGGTCCTGAGAGACAGTGCCGTCCCCACCCACCACCACACTGCTCATGCCTGCAAGCCATCACCCACAGCACATCAGAGTTTACACGCACATGAACCTTTATCAAAGGGAATGTGAGAAGAAAAACTAAATCTGTGCAATACTTAAGACGCCACATGTATAAGACATAGGCTGATCCATGTCGTATGCATACAGTCAGATGAAACAGTACATTAAAATGGGAAAAGAAACAGCAGATATACTAGTATACACTTCCTGTCAAAAGTTTGGAATAATATGCATTTTCTAAATGTTATTATGCTCACCTATGCTACAATTATTTGATCAAAATTACAGTAAAATAGCAATATTGTTTAGTAATATTGCAATTTAAAAGAGCTGTTTTCTTCAGTGTCACATGATCCTTAAGAAATCATTCTAATATGCTGATTTGCAGCTCAGTTATTAATAATTATTATTGGTGCTCAATTATTAATAATGTTCATAATATAATTAGTGATTAAAATAACTTTTGCTGCTTAATTTTTATGAGGAAACGTTTTCTAATTTATGAGTGTTACATTCTTTCAGGAATAGATCGTTCAAAAGAACAGCATTAATTTGAAATATAAATCTTTTGTAACATTACATTCTTTACTGTAACTTTTTTTTAAATTTTATATTTTATATATATATATATATATATAAACAGTTTTGTAAAATGTTAATAATATTTCCAAACATACTGGTTTTTTGCTGTTTTTCATCAAATAAAATGCAGCTTGATGAAGCATACGAGACTTACTTTCAAAAGAATAAATAAAAAAAATTCTCAGGTTACTTATGTAACCATGGTCCCCTTAGTAGGGAACGAGACACTGCGTCCTCAAGGGTTCGCTATGGGGAACGCCTCGTCATGACCCGTGTCTGAAGCATACATTGAAAAAAAAACACCAACTCGTTGGCCGGCGACAGCCATGACGTCACTACCGGTGCGACTACAGTATAAATCGGTGCCGGGAGCTACACATCATTCACTTCTTCGTCTGAAGCATGCGTCCGCAGCATGGCAAGAAACCTAAAGGACGCAGAGTCTCATTCCCTACTCAGGGAACCATAGTTACATAAGTAACCCGAGACGTTCCCTCTCATGGGAACTTCGAACTGCGTCCTCTAGGGGTCGCTATGGGGAACGGTATACCCACAACACCATGCTGAGGGGAGTGCAAGCCAGAACCATGGCGAGCACTAAGTACCAACTCTACCATATTGCGATGGGAGTTGCCCCTGGGACGTTAGACGGCTGTCAGTGACGTTATTCCCTACGGCCAAAGGCCTAGGCTACATACCCCAAAATACTTACCTGTTAGGGCCAGACTCCTGGGCCCGGGGGTAGAGCTCAAGGCTTGGAATCAGAAACAGATGCCTTTAAGGGAATACGACCAAGAGCCAATAATCATACTAGTCTTGGCCTGTCACAAAGGGGATACCGCACGTTTCTCTTTGTATGTGCAGAAGGAACTGTCTCAACAGACCCTTAATAGCAACACCCTGTTAAGTAGGTATCCAGAGGATACATAGGAGGAGTGGTGCCCAAGGCAGAAACGGGGTTTTAAACCACTCAGAAAGAGAACGAAGCTGTTGCACGTAGCTCTTACCATACAGGATTTTAGAAAAGAGGGCAAAGCATAACGTGCACACTTACCACTTAAGGGGATTTTAGAAAAGTGGGCAAAGCATAAAACGTGCACACTTACCAGCTATGTGGAATTTAGAAAAGTGGGCAAAGCATAACATGCACTACACTTGCATACCGTTCTAGGGGTTCTCGTGGCACCCTGAAAAGGCAACCTATAGATAAAAATAGCGTATCCCCAAACGCTATGTCTACGGCTATAATGCTGGAGTGGCTAGCAGTAAATCTGTAGCTGGGGGAGCAACATCTAGCTCTCAATGGAGAGGGAGCTCAACTTACAGCATGTTCCATGGTGGAACAGCTAGCAGTTATTCAACTGAGGGAGCAACACACTCAGTCCTCAAACCGAGACGGGGCTCGACCTGCAGCATATTCCAAACTGGAACAGCTAGCAATAGATTACTTAGCTGTGGGGGCAACACACCCAGTTCTCAATCCGAGAAAGGGGCTCAACCTGCAGCATGTTCCAAAGCTGGAACAGCTAGAAGTAGTTTACCTTGGCTGAGGGAGCACAACCCAGCTCTCAACGAGAGGGGGCTCAACCTGCAGCATGATTGAAAAATCGAGGGGTAAAGCATACTTGCCGTTTCTGACAGACTCATTCCAGGTAACCCTTTTATAAAGGGGAGCACTGCTCAATATTACCATGAGGACAGCCCATGGAGCGAGTAATCTAACTCCTCAGAGAGGATTAACGCTCGAAAGAAAATACCATACTCACAATAACCCTCAATGGAGAGGGGGGTGATGCCTCAAGGGGATAACCTGGTGATCGGGAAAAACCCCTCAGGTCGACCCAGATACGTAGACCAGTCAGGGTAGCATGAAAGAGTAACCCCAGCCCGGACGTCCAGGAATTTTTGCAGTAGTGACACCGGGGGCCTGATAATCACAAAACTCCCGCAGAAAGCCTGTGTTATGGCCGCATGATCCAAGAAGTATGAAGCCGAAACCCGGCTTACTTACCTTCTGGACATATCTCGACGAGTAAAATAAAACACGCAAGTCGAGCACCCGGTCTAGAAACACACAGGTCCCGGGAAACACTGCAAAGAAACTAGCAGAAGGGTACACACAACCACCAGATTCATAGCACATACATATATTTATATACATAAATTTAGACATGGATCGTACTCACCCACAACGGCTCCCGCGTTGGAGCTCTGTCCGAAAAAGCCTCTTAGACGACCTCAGTAAGGTGGTTACTAGATTAACCATAGAACCAACAAAAACATCATAGGTCCAGAAGGAGACTGTTATGCAGGAGATATGGTGGTTACAGGGAATTAGGAAGGGGAAGAAAAGGGTAGAGGTTACACCCCCTGAGAGAAAGAGTGGATAACTAAGTATTACTCTGATCCGGACGAAAGAGCTGACGCCTTGTCTGGATCACATCCATCAGGTCTTGCCTACCTCCCTTTGACCCACGATACTTCCTACCCCGACCCGCAGGCGGAGGAGGAGCGCGAGTCGCGACACTAGCATTCTGTGCTCGTCTCTGATCCTCCAATCGAGACGGGCCAGGACCCCTGGGATGTTCGGGCTCAGACCTGGACCTTCGTGGAATGAAGGGTTTGAAGGCCGCTGAGCGCGCCTTCGCCTCCCTGAACTTTTCGACGACCGTCTCAACGGATGTACCAAAAAGTTCAGAGGGCGAACCGGGGCATCGAGAAGAAAACCCCTTTCTTTCCTCCCGATGTCTGCCAGGTTTACCCACAGCTGCCTCTCCATTACTACCATCGCAGCCATAGATCTGCCCATGGCAGAGGCAGCATGCTTAGTAGCACGAAGAGCAAGATACGTGGTGCGGCGTAACTCAGCCATCTCATCAGAAGAAAGGCCCTCGCCTTTACCCAGGTCTTTCAGCAGATCAGCCTGGTATGCTTGGAGCACAGCCATCGTGTGCAGTGAAGCAACAGCCAGACCTGCTGCTGCTGCATATGCCCTGCCATTCAATTTAGATGTACCTTGAAGAGGCACAGATGGCAAGGAGGGAGTTTTGAGAGATGATGTATCTCCCATAGAGAGATAGCTAGCTAGCGTCTTTTCTACAGGGGGCATTCTCTCATAGCCTTTTTCGCGCACCGCCTCGATATTCGCATATCTGGTATGCTGAAACCGATGGATGCGAGAGGAAAACGGCTTCTTCCATTCCTTCTCGATCTCAGTATGGAGAGCAGGAGGAAAGGAAGACTCCCCTGAGCTGGAGGGTTATGGCCAGAAAGGTAACGTTCGTCGAGACGACCTCGCGACGCCACTTCCTTAGTCCGTTTCCATGGCAAGTCAAGTCTTGCCGTGGCGCGATCCATAACCTCTAAGAGCTCATCATACGCAGGGCAGGAGGATTGAGAAGGCTCAGCCACAGCTTCTTCGCTCTCTTCATCCATGCCGCTCTTCTGGGCTGAAACCCAAGCAAGAGCACTGGCCCTGATCAGATGATGTAAAGACGGAGAACATCAATCCTACAGGGCGTCTTCGCCCCCGCCGATGAGCGCGAGAGGGAAAGCCCCTCTTTAAACTCATCGGCGAGGTTCACCTGAGATCCCCACGAGCTCATTCCCTTCCGTGTCTCAGCAGCGGTGGGTCCTGGATCGCTGGAAGCAGATGGCTGCCCCTCTTTACTCGAAAAGAGAGACAAACGAGAACGGAGTTTTTGCATTGGAAAAAACTCGCAGTGCACGCAGATCGCCCCCTCGAGGACATCACGTGCGTGCTCCTCGCCCAAACAAACAACACATAGATCGTGTGTGTCATCTGGTGTCAAATAGCGCTGACACGGATGCACACACCTTCTAAATGCTCTACTAGTGCTCGCCATAATAAATAGATAGCTCTTACTTTTTCCTGGAAAATGCACGCTTCAAACAGAACAGCCAATGAAGACGAAGAAGAGAATGATGTGTAGCTCACGGCAACAATTATACTGTAGTCGAACCGGGTGGTTAGTAGTGACGTCATGGCTGTCGCCTGCCAACGAGTTGGTGTTTTTTCAATGTATGCTTCAGAAACGGGTCACGACGAGGCGTTCCCCATAGCGACCCCTAGAGGACGCAGTTCGAAGTACCATGAAAGGGAACTTGCTTATTCCAAAATTTTGACCGGTAATGTAAGTGGAAAATGGAAAATAAATACATAAACAAATAATATACTACATAATACATTCAAAAAAAATTATTTTTTTGTAAGTTTTTTTAAAATAATTAATTTGCACCAGTCACGAATGTGATCAGTTCCGTTTCATGGACTTTTAGTTTGTATTCCTTGATTTCTATTGTTACTAATTGATATTGTTACTGATATGATTCTTTGATGATGGTTCTTTTAGTTTAGCTGTGTTTTATAAATTACCTCATTTGACAGTATTTTTTTATATCAACATTTTCCTGGGTTTGGTGTCTAGTCTCATCTGTCGAAGTTGCTTTATATCTGAACCTTCTGTGGGTGTGGCTCTTTATTAAACTCTGTGTTTTGGAATTTATCTTCGTCTCCTTTGTGTATTCCTGCAACCTTGCTGACAGCACCGTATTAATTTAATTAAATACCCCAATTATACGTCCGTAAACCCATACCAGAACATTTCCCTACACCAGCTGTACTTGTGTCACATCCTCACATACGAGAAACAGGGGATTTGGGAAGAGCCTGACATAGCACCTTTTGTCAGGCACCAAAAAAACACAATTTTCTTTCCCAGCTGGGGAAGTCTGGCTACGATTGACTTTGCGGAGAGCCCAGCCGACCCCAGCTATTATCTGCAGATTGCAGCCAAGCACTGACAGACAGATTTCTGAGTTGTCTTAGCTAAAGCAAAACCACTTTACATCAAGTGATGCACTTTTTTTTTTTAAAAAGGACAAGGGCAGGAAAAACAGGGAGCTTCTACTATTATTCCATTCAAAGGTTCATCTCCACACAGACCTCCTAACAGGTCTTCTCAATATTTGTGTTCCCCTCATTCTATATGGCTTTGTGGTTAGATGGAGTCTCCTGCCTTTTAGGACAACAATCATAAGACAAACTGCTGTCTGAGCCTGAGCAACACAGAGCCAACCAGTGAAAACGCAGTACTTTTTGTTCTGAAACAGACCTAACTAAGTGATTGTGATTTATTTGCGCTAATTCCACACTCTTCATAAAAGCCATTGATTCATAGCAAGCAAAATCTCCCCAACAAATAGAGCAGGCCTGTTTCTGATGAATGGCCTCCGCTGTTTTCACTGGCACTTGATTTCCTAGAAGCGATTTTTCTCAATAGTGGCAGATGTTGGTCAATCGATGGAGGGATTGAAGAAGAAATCATGGCCTTTTGCTGCAATGCACTCTTGACTGGGTACGCGGCAGATGTTATTGCTCAAACTCTCTGAGATAGAGGACGATATTGATGGGGTTTAGTGTCCTCTGTGGAATGCAATGTGTTGTGCATTCTTTGCTTTGTCCTATCAGTTCACAACACAATGCAAAACAACAACCTTCTTTGCCAAATATTTCACGAGTCTTGTCCTTTAGCTGTGCATTATTGACATCAATGAAAGGCCTGATTTGCTTCTATTATTGAACACAGTCCAGACAAGCCAGATACTGTTGTAATTATAATAAGCATTTTCATACAAGTATTGACCGATACATTACAGATTTCTGTACTAAACTTCTATACTATTGTCTAAATAAATAAAACATAAGCTAAAAACTGTCATTTTAAATGCTGAGTTTAGGCATCACAACAATATAATGTACAATGAAAATTAGATTTTTTTATGTTGAGATTTGCTAAAGATTTAACAGTATTATTATTAAATTATTAGCGTTTTAAAGACAACCTAATTAAATGAGCATGCACAATTAAACACTCAATGTCAACCGATATTATTATGATTATTATTTTTGACGGTCATAATTTAATAAATTGACCCTGCTGTGCTGAAAAATCCTTTACCTAATTTGGTGTTCCCAGTCAAAAACGACCGGCCTTTTAAAATTGTTTGTAAATCTGTCATTATGCTATATTATCACAAAATATTAGCTTCAATCTTTTTGTCAACTTTTTAAAATTTCAATTATAGCAGTATTATAGTTTTGTATTTCTTTTTGGAACTGTTTGATCCTCATTGCTCTGAGAGTGTGCACCTCGGGTTTTGGGTGAAAAAAAAAAACGGGAAATGATAAGCAAGATGTTTTACTGGGAACATCACAAGTGTAACAAGGTGGGGAAAAATTCCTGGAAAAGTAAAACAAAATTGTATCAAAAGTTTGTGGGGAAGTTGTTATACCCTGTGTGAGTGAAGTCAGTAAGCTTTAGTCCAATTAAATAATATTTAACAGCATTTTCAGGAAGAAGAAAATCATCTCCAGGTCAAAATGACTGGAACACAACATGGAGGTTAAGTTCATGTTTAGATTTGCGAAAGATAACATATGACAGTGTTATTAAATTATTGGTATTTTTAAATGAAATGAGCATGCACAATTAAAAATTAAATATTGACCGATAATAATAAAAAAGGTTTATTTTTGATCATTATTTTGTTGTAATAAGAGACTTTTTCTGTCAATTGAAGACTATTCACAACTGCTATAACTTGCTGATTTGCCCTTCAACACATCTGAACAGTATAAAACATCATTGTTCATGTACACCCAAACAGACCAGAATTATAATGGAACATTGTACATTTCATATTGGACTTAATACGTATGACGAAGTTGGGACAAAGTACAGTCTAATGTCTTTTGTGAGTCCCTTCGTGTCTTTGAGAGTCCATTAATGAAATTCTAAATATGCTGTGTTGTAGGTTGACTGGAATGCAGAAAGCAGTTCAAACCTATTCTTTTCCATTGTGTACAAAAAGTCCTCTTACAGGGCAATGCCTTAGACAAAGACAGAAGCTTCAGGAATACAAACACTATACGGCAAAAGAAGTTGACCTCTAGCTGTGAAAATTTTTTCCTGCCTAAAATCCTTGAGATATTACAGAGGAATACAGGGCTACAGTATTTTCTGCTATAGATAAATGCCAATTTCTACCGGTCTGGGTTAATTCAGTTCAGATCAAATTTATTTACACAGTTCTATTAACAATGGGTATTGTTCTAAAGTAGTGTCAATGTCCGACCAAGCATAATGGGACCATGACAGGGAAAAGTCCCTTGGTCCTTGAAAAAATCTTGGGAAGAACCCACTCTCAAAAGGGAAACCTATCCTCATGTAGCTGACCTGTATGAGCAGGATATTATGTTTAATGAGGTTACAATGGTTACACATAAATTATGGCATAAAATTGCGCGAAGAAAAAGAAAACATTAAATTCAGTTCAGCAGGGATTAGTAAGGGAATAAATTACACTTTAAAATACACTATAATAGGAGTTATTTTTAAAATGTAATAATATTTTACAAAATTACAGTTTACTGTATTTTTGATCAAATAAATGTTTCAAAACAAAAAAAAATCATACCTGCCCCAAACATTGACAGTGATCATAGATCAAACATAGATCAATGTCGCATCAGCCTTATACATTTTTTAAACAATTTTTAAAATTTTTCAAAATTAAAGTATAATCAAAATATTGATTTATTTAAATGATGACATCACAGTTCAAATAAAATTATTCTTCTAAAATTACATTTATATACTTATTTTAATCAGTATGTGACCACCCTCTCAATCAGTTTGAAACTAGCATGAAATCAAGCGTAGCGTTAGTTCTGGCAGGTCACGTTAGTCAAGCTCGCATCAGCTGACTCTCAGCTGATCCCCATCAACCTATGGGAATACGACACCTATCTAAGTATTCATATATAAGGTCCCGCAGTAGTATCAGCAGTTTTCGCATTGCTCAATAGCTAATTACCCTCCTCCATCCCCAACTCCTCCTCTGTCAGTCAGGATTCAGCCTTCTGATTCTCCTTTGAATCAGACTAATTCTAAAATGTGTACATAACATTGAACTTTAACGATATCTGCAATACATTTATGTTGGTTCTGTTCTGTTTACCCTGGGGGTTTATCGCTGCTCTCCCTGCTCTCATGGAGCCTAGCATGGATGCGCAGGGAGTTCTTGCCCAGAACGGAACCATACCGCCAATCCAAACTGTATGCTAATTGTCAATCATCTTTGACGATTGTGGTCCTGACAGAACTGTGACTACAATGAAAATCAACTGGTATATGATCACTCAAATTCCTAACAGGCAACCCTTGAAAGAAAGAACACAAAAGAGTTCTTATCACATCATTCAAACTTAAATATGCATTAATGATTCCTATACACCCCATTTTAAACAGCCATAGAGTGCTGTAAATGTTGGTTAATTGTGAAGTAATTACAAAAATGCACTCACACAAAGAGAGTCCAGTCTTCTCAGGCATGACGTATGGTGCTGATTGATTATATTTAGCAGTGGCATTGTGACTGCCCTCTCCCAAAAGCATTTAGCTAATTACACGGTCAGAGGTCAAAGAGCTGGCCCCTCTTGTGTCCATTCAACACTGCCAAGACAAATCAGATTGGCTGACAATCTTACTTTGTGTGTGATGCACTCTTTAATCTAGGAAAGAGGATGTGGGCTGAAGATGATCATATCAAATCTCTGGATATTCATCATGCAAGAATGCCATCCAACCTTGCATACAAGAGTTGATGGTGCTTAGTCTGATTCATGCACTGATTTGCCAACTTAAAAAGGGACAACTTAACTTAAAAAGGTCAAGAGGTCAATGAACTTCAGTTGTCCTGCATGAGACAAGAATGATAAAAATGTGCCGTGAAAGTCATTGCCAACATGTAATCAATTAAAAAAATGTCATATTTACTAAACAAAGCTCTCAGAGTGCATCCATTTTAGTACGCTCATATTACACTAGATAGTTGTTGAAAATATTCCGGTTAAGGATGGGAATCATAAACAATCTAATGCCTTAATTTTATTAATGTTTTTTAGTCATTTTAAGAAATAAATCATTCTAAAAATAAATTAATTTAAAGCAATTCTTCCAAACCTGTGTTTGGTTCGCTAAAAAGAATGTTTTGCTGAATGTTTTTGATTTACTCAAAAAGAACAGATCCATAGGAGTCATTACTTTGGCATTCAGACTGCACTAGATTTGCAGAATGTTTCTGATTCACTTGAAAAGAAAAGATCCGTACGAGTCATTCATTCAGCGAACAGACCATCTGGTATTTTTTATTAATTAATTTATGTATTTATTTATCTAATTACCTTAATTCTGGTGCATATGGCATGTAATGTTAAACACTCCCTGCCAAGAAACATCAAAATCCAAACACTTCAACAACATTTCAGCACCTTTTCTTTGCAAAGCTTCACGACATACCAAATGTAAACACCAAAAATTAATAAGCAGGACCAAATACTCTTTCCAGTGCCTCAGCCAAGAATCTGTGCGATCCATCACCTCAAATCATCAGCAGCCTGTTTTCTTTGGATTATTTCAACACTTGTTACTTTTTTAATATGCTATTCATGTCTCTATTATGACAAAAATCCAAAACTAAAAAAGAAGCAATGCAAACAAATTAGTCTTGAATTACTGAAAATGAGAAATATTGTTTCTGCCACTTCTTTTCAATGTCCCCGCAGAGCTGCTGGTGGTTCCCCACAGAGAAATAAAGACAATTCTGATGCACAGTGTTACATAAATGAAAAGAATATCATTGCATTTAAGAAATATCAACAGGCACCATGGGAAATAAAGCTACAGTTTTTCTGGCTGAAGTATTAATCATTACTTATAATTTAAGAAACAGCTTGACTTTGTAAACAAGCATATAATACAGTACTCACAGCGATATTACACAGCTGCTGCCCACTGCCGAAAATCAAAACACGCTCTTTAACTGTTTAACTTGTGTTCTCCAGTCAGGCCGCACAAACTTGACCCCAAATTATCCAATAATTTCAACACGTTGCTTTAATAGAGATCAATGCCTGCTGAATTCTCTTGTCAAAAGCGCTGAAAGATATTATTTAATAGCAATCTGAGCCATCTGAAGCTCTTCATGCTAAATGATTCCTCTGGCAGAGCACTCCAAACTGACAATTTTAATGCTATTACAGCCTTAGCATGTCCTAAATGCTAGTCATTTTTCAGCCTGTGATCGCACAGAGTGCCTATAGAGAAAACGCTATGACTCTAACAGCAGGTAGCACCATATCTAGAGTCAACATTGAGGTTACGTTCCCAGGCCAGGAGCAATCGCTCAGCAGGGTTTAATGCTGAAATGAATCTAAATGCCGGACATCATGTAAACAGAGCAGTTATACTGTAAGTGTCTTTCTCTTGCCGTCATGGAGTTATATGAGGTCTGTTATTAGGATAAATTCAGTTGTGACCAGCAACTTTTTGTGATGCAATATTTTGTAATGATTCTCAGAATGGGAACTGTAAAAGTTGAGCTCTGTGTGGTTATGTAATGAGGACACAAAGCAAGGTCAGCAGCCGCGCTACAGCAGAGTGGTGCCATTTCACTTTTGATTGTGTGATTTTCTACCATTCAATGAAATGATGGAGTTCAGACTTGACAAGATTGGTGAAGTGGATTAAATTACAAATAATTAAGCCTCACTTTTTGATGGCTGGCTGTTACATAAAAATGAATGGACCATCTTTGGCAACTCGTTCTCACTCCCAAGGTGTCAAAAACTGAAATGTGATCAAGCGTCTTTAGCATTCACTATTAAGATGCCAAAGGTACCCATAGGAGTCGCTATAGCAATGAACTAGGAAATTCATAGCTTTCAGTAAGAAATCTTTTTGAATTTCAATTTTAATCACCATTTCAATCCATCGTAATACTTAAATTTCAAACACATTCTAAAAATTGCTGCCTGAAGAAGCATTACACCAGCTTTGATTGTCAAATGTCACTGGCTCTTGTGTCAAAATTCAGATTGAGATTTGGCTGCATTAACAGAGCAGGATCATTTTGAACAATTCAAACTTCCATTTTCAATAATTAAAACCTTCAGCAATTAAAATTATGTTTCTCACTTAAAGATATCTTATGACTTCAAAAGACTTGGAATGCAACACTTTTTTGTGGGGGGAGGGGGGTCAGTACTGTGACTGTACTTTTATCTGCCTGATCATTGTTTTATATTGTTGAGAAGTGGTTAGATTTAGGGCAGGGGTGGGGTTAGGTGCTTAAAATAATCTAAGAAAGTATAAATACAAACATTTCTTCTTTAACAAATGCATGATAAGAATTAAATGCATCTTGATGTTACGCAATAAGGCAAACAATTGAAAGCAAGTTTGTCAATATAGTGATGTCAATATAGTGTACCTTTAGCATCTTGAAAGTGATGAACAAAGTGCTTGACCATGCTTCAGTTTTTGATGACTTGGAATTGAAAACAAGACATGGACGTTTCCATTCTCAGTTCACCCAGATATTAAAATCTCTCATTATTTAGCTTGGTGTAATGAACAGAGCTTATGTCAGTATTCTTCCACCATAAAGTTTTGCTGCAGGCTTCAAATCAAATATGACACCTGTGGCCCAGATTTAATATTCTGGCATTTGGTTATGAGGCACTAGAGAAATTATGACATTTGATGTTATTCACGTGACATCCATCCAGCAAAATGTGGGTTGATTGTTTGGCATTATTTGGTGATAATGTACCATTTATTTATTTATTTATTTGTTTTTTCAGTTTTCTTTCTGTGAAAATGTGAAGTTAAGAAGAGTTAATCCAAACAAAGTCATTATTTATTCATGCCCCTTATTGCAGAAAAAACCAGGGGGGCGTTTTATACATATATATTTGTAATACATAGATATATTATATACATAAAATAATAATATGTTATATAAATAATATTATAATATAATTAATATTTGTATACATAGTTTACAATACATACTGTCCATTTTTAAACTTATAACCACATACATCATCATATGTAAATTTTTTCTTTCTGTCTTTTTCTTTTCTTTTTGCTTTTTTTTTATTAATCTTTTTAATTAACTTCTATTTGCACAGAAAGAAAAGACTGTAAAAAAAAAATCTTTACAAAATAACGTTAATAAATAACATTAGATATAAATTCTAATTAATAAATAAACAAAAAATTTAAATTTTGTAATTTAAAACAAAGTGAACAGATATGTAGAATAACATGAAATGATTCACCTCTGCAAGATTACAGCCATCTATCTTCATCAAAACATAAAAAAATCCTGTACATTATGAGATCAAAGCTCAAATAAACAGGACACAGTTTTACAAGTCAACCAGCAAACAGTGTGTACTATCCAAAAAAAGCTCACACGAAGGAGGAACTCATAACATACTTCAAGGACAAGATCACTGCAAGCTCAGCCAAGTTCTTATTCAGTGGTGACATATTGAGGTCCTCATAAAGGAGCAGGGAGCACATTTTGACAAACTGCGTAGTGTTGCGTTCTTCACCTTGAAGAGCGAGTTCTTTGCGTCCTTGAAGCAGGACTTCCCTCAAATTGTGGGTGTCGCGATCATTATAAAACCTCTGCAAAGGGTGACCACCATTCTCTTCTTTCACTCCTACCTGTCCTGCCATCTCTCTCCCCCTCATCCCTTGTTCCCTTTCTTTCTCTTTGGTGTACTGTTCCACGTTACCTTGGCAACGCAGCGGTTATGTTCTGCTCTCCATTCAGCTGGTATTCTCTTGCCCTGGAGGACAGATGCACTCTGCTTGTCCTCCTGTCAACCACACCAAAAAAGCCCATGTGGACGGCTCCATCAAACTCCTGTTTAACCTTCACGCTGCCTGAGATGACTGCAGAAAAGAAAAGCATGACTACAGACATCCAAAACAAAAAATAAAGGGCTACCAGATGCTCTCAGTCTTCTATTTTCTTTTCATTTTCCTACCAGGAATATATTTGTACCTCTATATGAACCTCAAATTGCGTTGCAAAGATACCAAAACCTTACTCTTAGTGGGGGTTGAGGACATTTCTCTAATTGAGGAGGCTGGTTGCCATGGCAACATATTGAACCGTTGCATAGGGTAATGGGAGAACACCTTATTGCTGCTTGGTTTCACCTAACTGATGTGACATCCCACCATCACCTATCCACTAGTGTAAATCCAGATCTTTGGAAAATACAGACCGCTTTAGTCTTAAAGACACTTCAGCTGCTTTAATCCATTTATTTCAACATCGCATGAAAGAAACACTAAAGAGTGATAATTTGTGTTTTTAGAGAGAGTGGCAAGGCAACAAAAAGCCTTAACACATGCTTAAAAGCTGACGTTACTTTGTTTATCTTCTCTCAGGTCGAGTAGCTGAGTGATATTAATTTGAGCGCTGACAGAACCAGTATGCTGGTATGATTGACTAATGTAACCACAGTGTTTATACTGCACACACACCTTGTCTGTCTCACAAAGGTCAAATAAAGTAACATACAAGCAAAGTTTTGATAGAGCAAACCATGTAGACACAATTGTGACAGTGACAGTGTTTCTGAAACAGCCTGGATTTTGATTTAAAGGGGTCATATGATGCTGCTAAAAAGAACATTATTTTGTGTATTTGGAGTAATGAAATGTGTTTATGCGGTTTAAGGTTAAAAAAATTTTCCACATACTGTACATTATTGTTTCTCCTCTATGCCCTGCCTTTCTGAAACGCGTCGATTTTTACAAAGCTCATCGGTCTAAGAAAAAGTGAGGTGTGCTCTGATTGGCCAGCTATCCAGTGTGTTGTGATTAGCCGAATACCTCAAGTGTGTGATGGAAATGTTACGTCCCTTACCATATTGTGATGCCTGCGGCAACCACATGTGACGACCCCGGGCCGGACTCTGCTTCGTCCACGGTGAAAGCCGATCCGGCGATTGACAGCGCGAAGTTGAAGTATTTCCTCAGCTCCACACGGATTCGCTCCAGCTGACGAAGCGATATCGTCCCTCTTTTGGAAGGGCCAAACAAAGTTTTTTGTTGCTTTACAACGAAGCACAGCACAACATCGCCTTCACGACTGGCGATCAGCAACAAAACTACTACGCAAATAAAAGTTACGCCTCCTTTCTGTTGCGGAACATTTGGGCGTGCGTTTGCAATCTTCCAGATAGTGATGTAGGTTGTTTGAGGTGGGTTAGAACGCGTCCGTTTAGGTAGGTGTGCTGACTCTTAACTTTTATAAAGAATAATATCTCTTTGGATTTGAGACTTTATCTTTGCAACTTTACAGATCTTCTTCAAGCACCAAGAGCTTGTAACACTCCAAAAAGAAAAGGAAAAATTGAAATCGCATCATACGACCCCTTTAAAGTGCTCTGGGTGACCTCCATGAACTCAAACTTAATCATTAATTATATATATTTTAAAGTAACGTTTATAATTATTTTATTATTTATATACATTACTTACTATCTAGAGAATAAATAAATTATAATTTTTACATATTTACAGGGTTTTTGGGTTACCCTATTACACATGATGAAAACCATCTTTATACCCATACAGGTCAAATAAGTAACTTGAATAATAGTTTGTCATATAAGTTGGCAAAAGTTACCTTTAATGGATTTACTTATATATTCCCTGCCGATTACTTGTATATCACACACTTCATGCACAAATACTTTTAGTTGGTTTTAAAATTGTAGATTTTATTGAACTTTTATATATATGTATATATATGACTACAAAATACTATAAATTATCTGTAAAATATTTAAAATAATTAGACATATACAGAAAACACACGAATAAATGTAAATGATTTACCATACATAATTTACTTATTGGATATATTAGTTTAGTCTTTTAAATAAATTGACAATATTAAAATGTGTAGTACATCTCTTTGAAATACGGACCAAATAACTGATGACTGTGTTGCATTATTCAGATTTTTGTCCAATCAAATGCTCTCTAGTGTATCATTGGCCAATCAACAACACAACTATTTGTTTATATTTTAACAATAAATCTCGAACACCCCCTCACCAAACAATGCCAAGTACAGGGTCCGATGGACCTTCACCCGAAATTCATCTAACACCCCCCCCCTAACGGAAGAACAGGCCTCTGTTTCCATGGTAACCAATGCTGATATCATTGGTTTTATGGACTAAAGGAATGCGGGCAGAGAAACTCACAAATTTTCTTCATTGGAAAGACACATAATGCCCAGAGAAACGGACTGTTCTCTAATTAATTAATAGGAAAAACTTTATTTGAATGAACACACACATAGCCTTGAGGTCATTTTTTGTTGTTTACTGTCCTTTTATATTGGTCTTTTATATTGTTTACTGTTTTATGCAGGCTTATGATGGAGCCACTCGTTCTTTTCATCTTGCCTATATGTAATCCTACCATGTTTATGTGATCTAAACGAGAGTGTATATTATATGTTGTTACATAGGCAATATATTAGTGTCCTGATAATTTTTAGTAATTTTGATTCAAGTTCCATATGTAAATTACCATGCTTCCACACAAAGAGTTATAAAACTCCCCAGTATCTCAAAACTCCGGCCTTTCCGGCCTTTCTCATTGGACAAGCTCATCTGAGAGGCGTGAATCTTGTCAGGCCTTAAAAGCCTCACATCAGTGACCCACCTCCAGTCTGCAGTTCTGTTAGATTCTGAAAAGATGAGGATGTGAGCTAGCAGCCCTCTAAGGACACCCTAAGTCTGCGCCAGGCCCTCGGGCCTTGATTTTCCATTCACCAAGATTCTCTGACTCAAAACTGGTTCTTTTTTCATCAACCAACTTCAGCAAATATCAACTTGAGCCTTCAGATTGCATCAGGACTCTCTGTCAGACAGACAAGACTTGCAAGTATCAAACTTAGTCTTATTAATTGATACATTAGATATAATTTGCACCTTTTTACAAAGGAGTGTTTGAACTAAGAAACTGATGTTTCCATCAAGCTGTAGATCTGCTGAATATCAAATTGTACTGTTACGTCTGGACCCTCAACACCCAATAATTTTTGTTGCTAGTGACTCAAATACTCTAACACCAAGGGAGCCGAACAGCCCCTGGTTCCCATGGCAACCCTGACACCCTATAGTTACGACCTCCTGGAATTTAGGTGAAGAAAATCGCTTTCCTTGCCCATAAGGAAAATCCACAAGGGAAGTACTTTTCTTTGCTAATTAATTAATAGGAAAACCTTTGAATGAACACACATACCCTTCAAGTCATCGTGTATGTTAATGTCATCGTGTATTTTTGTCTTTGAAATGTATACTGTTACAGTCTTAGAATCAAACACTCATTCTGTCATCTTACCTATATGTAATCCTACTATGTTTAGTATCTATGAATTAGTATTTGGATGATCTAATTGAGAGTGCATATTGTATGTTTATACCTATTCAACATATTAGTGTTCTAAGAGTCTTTAGTAATTTTTATCCAAGTTTCATATGCAAATTACCATGCTTTCAAACAAAGGGCCATAAAAAACGCCCCAGTATCAGAACCCCCACTTGAGGTTCCGGATTTCCTCATTGGACAAGCCCATCTTGAGGCGTGAATCTTTGCAGGCTTTAAGGGCCGCACTTCATGTGACCCTCCCAGTCGGTGGTTTGTTTTTAATTCTGAGAGGATGTGAGAAAAACGCACACGGAAACCCTAAGTTCGTGCCAGGCTTCGACCTCGACCTTTCCATCCATCAAGATTCTCAGACTCAAAACTGGTTCTTTCTTTTCATCAACCAACTTCAGCAAAGACTTGGGCCCATTAAAAGATTTGCATCAGGAATCTCTTTCAGACAGACGAGACTTGCAAGTTTCAGACTTAGTCTTATTAATTGATACTTTAAGTATCAGTTACTCCTTTTTACGAAGGTGTGTTTTAACTAAGAATCTGACGTTTCCCTCAGTTGTAGATCTGCTGAATATGCAAATGGCTCCATAACTTCATATTCTTATTTTCTCTCCTTTTTACTGAGTTAAGCTTTAACCCTTTTCCTATACCACCTGTATGTGTGTGTGTATGTGTATGTTAAACCAGCTTAATGTGTTTATGTAGTATATTAGACTAGTTTAAGTGTTTATGTAGAATGTTAGACTAGTTTAAGTGTTTATGTAGTTAAGAAAACCTTACTTGTATCACACTTGATGTTGTTCATTGTTTGCTCATAATTGGAGTCACTTAATCGTGCAGATTTATGCTATAAGCTTTTGTAGAATTGTATAGTAAGGAAGTTATTTCCCTTAACCATGAAATTAACGTTCTTAGAATTGACAAGACAGTTGACTCTGAGTGGTCAGTTAAATATCTACAGTGGATCTAATATATGAATAGTTATTTATAACTAGTTATGGTTAATTATTCTTATTAATCATGAGCTGATTCGTTACAGTACCATAGCTTCATGTTTTATTTCTCTTCTCTTTACTGCCTAAGCTTTAATAATCCTGTGCCTATACCAACTGTATCGTGTGTGTGTCCTGTGTGTGTGTGTGTGTGTGTGGGTGTGTGTTGTGTATGTTAGACTAGTTTAAGTGTTTTAAGTGTTTATTAGTTATAAATTCTTGATCACACTGAGGTTGTTCATTGTTTGCTCATAACTGGAGTCCCTAATCTTGCAGATTTATGCTACAAGCTTTTGTAGAAGTGTACAGTAAGAAAGTTATTTCCCTTAAACCAGGAAATTAACGTTCTTAGAATTGACAGGACAGTTGACCCTGAGAGGTCAGCTAAAAATCTACAGCGGATCTAAAATATTCATAAATAATTATAACTAGTTATGATTAATTAATATTCCCCCTTTGAGCTGATTCGCTACACTAGAATGAGAATGTCCCTCACACTGTGACGACTAATGTACACTCAAAAAATATATTTTTTTTAGATTTACACAATTTAATTAATAGTAAAATTCCATCAAATTTAATTGAATAATCCTTACATATTTTAATTGAATAATTGATTACGGATTGTTCAATTATTCAATTAAAATACGTAAGGATTATTGAATTCAATTATTCAATTCAATTCAAAAGGCTTTCATATTTTTTTGTGTGTATAAAATGTAGGTTTGTGGCTGTTATGATAATAAAGCCTGGCCATTTCAAAACAAGGGATGAGCCCTTCGATACGCTCTGCCCAAATATTTTGTTTTAATAACAAATCACGCATGAAACACAGGACAAAAATTTGCCTGTCAACAAATTTCATGATGTTTTTAAAGGACTTGAGAACAAGATGTTTAAATGACACAACTTAAAAAATAAACAATAAACAATAAAGATAAACAAAATAATATGGAGCACAATGGGTGTGGCTCTTCCTCACCTTGAGATGCCTGAGACAAGCACTATGCTTGTTCCATTGGCCCACTTCAAAGGCAGAGACTGATAATGTTTGTATATGAGCCTGAATACTCCAGAATCGCCCCATAAGGAGGCTGTGATCCATATCATTGCATCCTTTGGCTGCAGATCAGAATCTGGCGTGGGGGGATGGAGATGGGGCTCCATTAGTAGGTCCTGCATGTAGCCAATGTACTGAATAAGTCATTTTCATGGCATTCTGCATTAAACTAACAGGCAGTAACCATTTCAAAAGAACAGATGCCCTGGGGAGAATAATGTTCTCATAGGCACATGTGTACTTTGTGTGTATTGTTATTACAAACCCAATTCCAAAAAAGTTGGGGACACTGTACAAATTGTGAGTAAAAAAGGAATGGAATTATTTACAAATCTCATAAACTTATATTTTTATTCACAATAGAATATAGATAACATATCAAATGTTGAAAGTGAGACATTTTGAAATGTCATGCCAAATATTGTCTCATTTTGGATTTCATGAGAGCTACACATTCCAAAAACGTTGGGACAGGTAGCAATAAGAGGCTGGAAAAGTTAAATGTACATATAAGGAACAGCTGGAGGACCAATTTGCAACTTATTAGGTCAATTGGCAACATGATTGGGTATAAAAAGAGCCTCTCAGAGTGGCAGTGTCTCTCAGAAGTCAAGATGGGCAGAGGATCACCAATTCCCCTAATGCTGCGGTGAAAAATAGTGGAGCGATATTAGAAAGGAGTTTCTCAGAGAAAAATTTGTCAAAAAAAGAGTTTGAAGTTGTGCATAATATCATCCAAAGATTCAGTGAATCTGGAACAATCTCTGTGCGTAACGGTCAAGGCCGGAAAACCATACTGGATGCCTGTGAACTTCGGGCCCTTAGACGGCACTGCATCACATACAGGAATGCTAACTGTAATGGAAATCACAACATGGGCTCAGGAATACTTCCAGAAAACATTGTCGTGAACACAGTCCACCGTGCCATTCGCTGTTGCCGGTTAAAACTCTATAGGTCAAAATAGAAGCCATATCTAAACATGATCCAGTAGCGCAGGCGTTTTCTCTGGGCCAAGAATCATTTTAAAATGGACTGTGGCAAAGTGGATAACTGTTCTGTGGTCAGACGAATCAATTTTCTTTTTGGAAAACTGGGACGCCATGGCATCCGGACTAAAGAGGACAAGGACAACCCAAGTTATTATCAGCGCTCAGTTCAGAAGCCTGCATCTCTGATGGTATGGGTTGCATGAGTGCGTGTGGCATGGCAGCTTACACATCTGGAAAGGCACCATCAATGCTGAATGGTATATCCAAGTTCTAGAACAACATTTGCTCCCATCCAGACGTCGTCTCTTCCAGGGGAGACCTTGCATTTTCCAACATGACAATGCCAGACAACATACTGCATCAATTACAACATCATGGCTGTGTAGAAGAAGGATCCGGGTACTGAAATGGCCAGCTGCAGTCCAGATCTTTCACCCATAGAAACATTTGGCGCATCATATAGAGGAAGATGCGACAAAGAAGACCTGAGACATTTGAGCAACTAGAAGCCTGTATTAGACAGTAATGGGACAACAATCCTATTCCTAAACTTGAGCAACTTGTCTCCTCAGTCCCCAGACGTTTGCAGACTGTTATAGAAAGAAGAGGGGATGCCACACAGTGGTAAACATGGCCTTGTCCCAACTTTTTTTAGATGTGTTGATGCCATGAAATTTAAAATCAACTTATTTTTCCCTTAAAATGATAAATTTTCTCAGTTTAAACATTTGATATGTCATCTATGTTGTATTCTAAATAAAATATTGAAATTTGAAACTTCCACATCATTGCATTCTGTTTTTATTCACAATTTGTACAGTGTCCCAACTTTTTTGGAATCGGGTTTGTAGAAATATTCAGACCACCCCTCCAGGCTGATTACAATAAAATGGGAAATTATGTAGTAGTTTAGCACTAAACTGTCACTGACTTATAAACAAACTTAAGTATCAGATGTTTAGACAGGGAAAAGCACTTAAAGATATGAATAGTGAAGCTTTAAAAATGCTAATAAATACCTACACAAGAACCGACAGCAGATTAACCACCTTTCTTATTTTGTAATTATTCATATGTTTTGCAGAAGGGAATCCTCAACTGTGGGTGTGACTTTTCTTAACAGAATAATTCAGTAAGTGTTTCACAGCTCTCAGCACCAGTGGAGGAAGAGAGAGCATCATGCACCACTTTCATCTTTACACTTTTCTCACACGGCTGCTGCACCTTTGAACTCAGAAGCTGTATTTCAGTAAACTGTGATTAATCTGCCTATAGATTCATTAGACAGCTGTTTAAAGCTCTAGTAGAGAGAATATCCCAGGTTCACATGCTAAAACCTTATGTAAGGATTTTCTATGGTGAGATAATGCAAAAAAGTCAGTAAAAATATGGTTTAATGCACAGTGTTAATTTGATGGAATTTTCTGTATTTATTCTTTACAGGTTTTTTACCCATTTTTCAAATTACGTATTGTGCTGTGTTGTATTTTAGGGCTAAAGGAAATGTCTGTAAAGGGGAAAAGGTACTGTTCATTTTCAGAAATCATTCTAATATGCTGATTTGGTGCTCAAGTAACATTTCTTCTTATTATCAGTATTGAAAACAGTTGTTCTGCCTAATAATTTTATAGAAACCATGATACATTTTTTAAAGATGATTTCATGAATAGAAAGTTTTTTGTTTTTTTGATGAAAATAAATATATTTTTTTAAATGTACATTCATATATTTACTGTCACTTTAGGTCAGTGTAATGTGTCCTATATGTTTGTACATATATTTGTTAACATTTATACAGATAATAATATACTGTAAATTAGCACAGATAAAACTGCTTATCATAGCCAAACAACACATTTTTCCAACATGATAAAAGCAGTGATCACTTAAATAAAGTGATTTGTGTGATTTGCTCTGAGAGGTGCAAATTACAGCCAAAAATATAATCTAAATATAACAATATATATAAATTCTGTAGTTTTATATATAGTCAAATAACTTTAATTTATAATAACTGACCTTATATAAATTCTGACATGAGTCACGACTCGGTCTTGTAATTTAATTATATAAATGACCTAGCAAAAGAGAAAGACATATAAATCATTTATTTAGCTTCAGCACTTATGGTTATGGACTATCAAGTATGAATCTGTTAAAGACTCATGATGATATGAGTTTCACATAGAGCAGCATTTACAGCATACAAAGGAACCCTATAAGCAGTGAGAGGAAACAGTATTAACCTCTACGATTGCTCACTGTCAGACACTGAGGAAGCTCATCTGCCCATTTCACCCTTCCGACCGAGACCAGATGCAGCTGCTGATTTAATGGTGTGTCGTGCGAGCGTTCTTTAATGTCTGTGTCGGACGTGTTTCAATGAGACTTGGCTGGTCCACTATCACCGATTAGATATGTGTCACAATGACTTATGATCATTTGTTTAGCATCCTAGTTGATCCTAGTCATCCTAGTCTCTCATCCAAGAGGGACCTTGTCTCATGCTCTCTGATTTATCAATTTTCATTGAATGACACACAAAGAACTGGACTTGTTTGTGACAAAGCTCGATCGAACCCCAAATCCAAACCACACCAATGCAGCCGCCCTCCTCCATTCACCCCCATGTCTGAATGAAGGGGTGTGAGCACAGGCAGATGGGTCCGTAACGCTCCGATCACACAGGGCATTCAAATACTTTAATGGTTTCTATCACCATTAGTTGTGCAAACAGGAGGATGGAAGTAGATTTAATATACATAAACATGGATACAATGAACTGGTCAAAAGTACACCTCCTTGTAATTAACAGCTTTAACAATTCCGGTAATTCTAGTGATGAAAAATCTGAATGCTACACTACAGTGACATTCTAGAGAATTGTATGATTATAAGTTTGTGGCAACAGTTTGGGAAGGGTCTTAACTGTTCCAGCATTACAATGACCCTCCAGTTCACTGAGGTGGTGTTGGAGATCTTGACAGGCCTGCAAACACCCGACCTAAACCGCAATAGGATTAAATGAGACTAGGGTTGGGAACTGAATGGAACGAAACTGGTTCTTTTTAGTAAATCAAAAACCCACAGCTCAAAGAGCGTAGTCTGAATTCTGAAAGAATGGATCTAATGAGCCGGTTCTTTTTAGTGATTCAAAAATCCACAGCTCCAGCAGCATAGTCTAATTCCCAAAAGAATGATTCTAATGAGCCGGTTCTTTTTTAGCAAATCAAAAATACACAGCACGAACAGTGTAGTCCGATTTCTAAAAGTAGAAGAATGAATCGGTGTGATGACATTTCAAACAAAATCAGGCCAAAATGAAGTTTGTTTGGAGTTTGTTTTAGGTGTTTGAAACTGCATACTATAGTAAACTTTCTGGAAAAGTGTGCTCTGGCTGGTAAACCCTTTCGAACTACCATTGGTCCGTGGTGATTACGTAATAGGTAGGTGTGCTCTGGGGAAAGAGTGTAGCACATGTAAATATTCATCAAAAAGTCGCATTCAGCAGTGTAGGGATGTTTGCTAACAGCATACTGCAGAAAAGGTATTAATTAGCCTTAATGAACTGGTTCTTTATAATGAATCAAAAACACACAGCACAGACAGAGTGGTCTGGTTCCCAAATGAATGATTCTAATGAGCCAGTTTTTATTGTGAATCAACAACACAACAGTGCAAACAGTGTAGTATGATTCCTGAACAAAGGACTTTAAGGAGCCGGTTCTTTTTAGTGAATCAAAAACAGTGTAAACTCCAGTTCCCAAACAAATAAGTAAATCAAAACCAAAGTGCAAACAGCTTAGTCTGATTCCTGACATAAACGACTGCAAAGAACCTCTTTTTAAGATATAAAAATTACATTTTTAAATTTTTTTCTTTTAATAATAAAAATTAAAAAAACAGCGCAAAGAGTGCATTCTAATTTCTTGGGCAAATAACTCTGATGAGCCAGTTCTTTTTAGTGAATCAAAACATTCACAAGTTTTTCTGTTATTGAAATTGAAATCTCATCATCTGGCAGTGGAATATATTTTTTCTCCAAATAGTTATTCTATAAAAAAATAATTAATGGTATTGTCAAACTTAATCACTCCTTTAATCAGGCACTGATAACATCGGATTAGAAAAAAAATAGCCAATTAGAGTTAGTGTTCCATTTTTGGACAATTGACCAAATAAAACTACATGCATGCACTTGTTTTGAACTCTGAATTTATTAACTAGGCAAGGCTCCATGAGAGAGTTGTTTCCAAAGACCTGCAACTCACTTTCTGAGGTTTGCTTGACAACCAGACGCTAAAAACCATGGCGCTCATCTTTGCTTTGGTGACAGAGCTCGTGCCAGGACCTAATAATACACTGACTGGAGATTGCAGACATTACAGGCCTCCCTGCTTCTTTCTCTCTGAAACTCTAAACATAGCACAGTATGAAAATCAATGAACATTAGAGTGATGTCTTGCCTGCTCCATGCCACATGGAACCTCTTGTAAGACAAAAGGATTTGGGACAACTGCTCACATCCCAGGCATCACAGTGTGAACAGCATTGCACTGTGACAATGGTTGTAATCCCTCAGCGTCTGCTGGCGTGAGCTTGATCCAAACATTCCTCGTGTCAGAAAGCAATCAGTAGCCAAGCTACGTGTGCACTTGGAAAAATGTAACAAGATACGATCTTGCAAATGCCTAATCATACAGTTTTAAAGAGGTTGTAGAACTTTACAAACCTAATGTTGTGCTTTAAGAAGGCTTGATGAGAGGCAGTCTGAGAAATGGTGACATAGTATTCAAAATGGTATTCAAAATGGAAAAATATTCATATGTCATGACTCACATTCCCAGGAAAACACCAAACACCATTAAAGAATATTATGGAAAAACTGATTCTGATTGGTTGGTCATTTACAGCATTCTGCGGGCAAATATATTTAAAAATACAAACTGCAATTTTGACCTATGACCCTGGAAAACATTCTCCAACACTGCGCTGGTTTGCAGAATGTGCCACTTATAGCCATGCATACATTGTTTTAGAAATGTACAAGAATTCAAACAAAGATTGGTTCTTACAGTGATAGGAGATTTCTACGAAAGTACTAGAAATCTATTAAAAAGTACTAGAAAGTGAATTATTGAAATTGAACAAACATGCTCTATAAAAAACAGTTTAGTAAATTCCATGGAATACAGACATCGAGAAAGGCACATCTATCTATCTATCTATCATGCCAGATACACAAATAAATGGCATACCATTTCCTGCTGCTACAACTTCGATGTTGGTACATACTGCACATGAAGTGTGCCCATTTCATTTGAAATGCTCTCCTTTTTGATGTACACCAAAGCTAACTCTCAGTTTCACAGTTCACCAGTTCATCTAGAGGGTAAATAATAGTGGTTTCTCTTATAAAACCACTGTGACAGCCATTGTCCTGCATCCTACCTTGTCTTTCACTTTTTGAGAAACAACCCCATAAAAATGCAATGACCTCCTTATGCGGTTACAAAATACAGACTACTTAGGTTGGGACTGTAACAAATCAGTCTGATGAAAAGGCTGGAAGGAGGTTTGTAGTTTAGCAAGAGGAAGACAAAGCTCATTAGTGGAGCCAACCCAGAACAATAACATTGTGCTGACAGACAACGGCAGACATTTTTGAAAAAAAGCAAAACAAACTGTTGATACAAAGAATAACAACAAAATGAGATTCAAACATGTTACGGTCTATTTCGCTAAAGGCCCAAATGTTTTCAATTGTCTTCAATCTTTTTTTTTCTTTTTTTCTTTCTTTCTTTCTTTTTTATAAATGCTTGTTCTTTTACTTTGCACTGCAGCAATTTTGCATGGAGAAAGTAAATAAATGTAAACACTACATAAATAATAATAATAAAATCATATTAAAACAATCCTATTGAAATTAATATAATATAATATAATAATAACACTGACTCATGCTAAATACATTAGGATATACAAATAAAATAAATATTGTAGTAGTACATTTTAAAAGAAAATATTTCAGTTTTTCTACTTCAAAATTTCATGTTTATTTCAGTGTGTTACTTGCCATTTCTTTACAATTGCTTGCAAAATTTACTAGCAATATATATGTGAAAATTGTTCATAATCTTTTTCAGTGTAGGTACATACCATTAAAATAAAAGGTGAATGTGTAAATGTGGAAGTATAACGTGTAGCGTCTCGACCAATCTGACACACTAATTTAAATTGATTTACAAATCAATTATCTTAGGTTAACAAATCGTCACAGTCCCCTCACTCAATTAACTGGATGCCAGGATGTCTGCTGAACACCAGGCGCTATGGTCACCATGACAACTAATCATGATATCACTGGTTTTATGACCCCCCAGGAATGTGAGAAGGATAGCCCACTCTTTGTCCCAAGGAAAAGCAGAGTAGAAATGGACTGTGTTCTAGTTAATTCATAGAAAAACCGTTATTTGAATGAACACACATATTTCTTCAGGCCATTGAGTATATTATTGTCATTGTGTATTTTGTCTTTGATATTCTTAGACTATTTTAGTATGCTTGTGAGGGGACCATTCCTGATCCTCCTTTTCACTATATGTAATCTTACCTTGTTTAGTATCTATGAATTTGCCTTCGTATGATCGAAACAAGCGTGTATATTATATGGTGGTACATAGGCAATATATATTAGGGCCCTGAGAATCGTTAATAATTTCGATTTAAGTCCATTTGCAAATTACCATGCTTAGAGAACAAAGGGTCGTAAACCCTCCAGCAATTGCCACCTCCCGCTCGGAAATTCCATTTTGCTCATTGGACAAGCCCATCTTGAAAGGCGGAGATCTTCTCCGACCTTAAAGGCCCGGCTCCAGGGACCCGCCCCAGTCGGTGGTTCAGTCAGAAGCAAAGATGATGTGAGAAAACGCTTCAGGATACCAAAGCATCTGTGCCAGGCCTTTTCTTCGGCCTATTCCTTTCCATTCATCAAGTGACACTGTCTCAAACTGGTTCTTCTCATCGACCCAAATTCAGCAAAGATCTACGGGAAGCTATAAGATTTGCATCAGGAATCTCTTTCAAACCGCCGAGACTCGCTAAGTATCAACTTAGTCTTATTAATTGATACATTAGGTTTCATTTGCACCTTTTTACAAAGGTGTGTTTGAACTCAGAATCTGACGTATCCCTGAAGGCTTTGATCTGTTGAATATACATGCAAAGTGTTCCATAAAATCCATTCTTTATGCCTCTTTCTATGCTGAGAAAGGGAAAGGCAGGGGAGTAACTTTAACCCTTTCCTATCCACTGTATGTGTGGTGTGTGTGTGTGTGTGTGTTTGTTAGACCGGCTTAATGTGTTTATGTGTATGTTAGACTAGTTTAAGTGTTTATGTATTTAATAAAACCTTACTTGTATCACACCTATGACGTGTTCATTGTTTACTCATTACCGGAGTCAATAATCATGCAGATTTCCGTTACAAACTTATAGAATTGTACAGTAAGAAGGTTATTTCCTTTAACCAGGAAATTAACGTTCTTAGAATTGACAAGACGGTTGACCCTGAGTGGTCAGCTACATATCTACAGTGGATCTAAAATATGAATAGTTAATTATAACTAGTTTTGGTTAATTATTCATATTTCCCCATGAGTTGATTCGCTACAGATTTTGGTGGAGGAAATGCGGGCGTGATAAAACGAAGGTTATGAGTTTAAACACTGGCAACTTTAAAGTGTGTGCTTGATAGCCCAGGTTAAAATAGGGCGTGACTTGAGATGCCCTGTTGTTTCCCTATTTGCTGGCTTGTTGAGATGCAGATCAAGTGGGGGTTTGAATTGGTACCGGGTATTATAATTGTGAGAGTCTTATGTATTTCATGCTTAATGGCATCGGTGTGAGGTTAATCTGATTTTAGCAAAGAAAACCTAATTTCAGTATTAAAGCATAAATCTGTCTTGACAAAGCGTAAGTCTGAATCTCAGCTCAGCGTCATGTCCAAACTGTACCATAATGTATTATGCTTTAGTGAAGAAATCACAAAAGTGCAGTATTGTTTAAATTGTTTCTTTGAAGAAGAAATCTCAGTACAGTTAAATCAAGGTAGATGTGAGCGCTGCTCCACTTTCTACAGCATAAAGGCCTTATAGTTTATATTAGATTGAAGCAATTCATCTACACATTGACTGTATATATATAAGCCGAGCAACCTGGTGGTCATTACGTGTTTCACTCGCGAGTGAAATTAAGTGTAAACTGTACTTTAGGACTCATATGTGAGGCAAACATAACTACATATATGTTTAAACCGGTTTTAACTTACAGTAAACCCGTTTTGTAATTCTTTAAACAAGTGCAAGAAGTTTATTGTTGCATTAGAGAAGCACTCACCGAAGTGGTAATGTAATGCAACAAGTCTTGAAGGTTGAAAGCACCACATTCTAAAACTAGACTGTTTACCATAGACAGACATTAAACTGCGTTAAATACTGGCATGCATTGTTACCGTGACAACAACTTGTCACAGGAAGCGCTAACTTCACATAGCACAACACGCCATGTTTGTAAACAAACCACTTGAAGCAGCTAAGCTAACACGACTTAGCATAGTTTCATTTTAGGCTAAGCTACCAAATAGCTTTAACAATTAGGGGTTAACACTCTTTATTTGAAGCTTTTAAATACAGATGTGTGTGTGCGCAGTGTGAAGCAATTTGAATTTAACCTATCCCTCGTTTCTGATTTTTCCATTTCTCTTCCTTCTTTTTCTTTTTTTTCTATGTTTCTCAATCTTCAATTCGTCTCAGCGAATTTTAACTATCTTAGATGTATCCTTCCTGAGTGCTATCGCTTAGTTACTAGTTAATTAAATCTAAATTTAATTAAATCTTAACTGTCTATCGAGAAAAGAATCATTAAGGTATTGGGTGCTTTTAGTAACACACTAATCACTAGTGCTGCTATTTGTTCCTAATACCAGAATGATTACCTTGTTTTGTTAATAGCAGTCAGCTAATTTTAAATCCATTTACATGTTATGCCCCCTTGATGTTCTCTCTGAACCTCAAAAGGAACCAGAGACATTTCTATTTTTGATTGGTTTCTTTTCAAAAAAAATAATAAAAAAAAAAATAATAGCTAAGCTGAATATAAATGCTCTCCTTTTCCTTCTGCTTTTCCCTTTTCTCCTTCATACCTCAGAGATTGAGCCTGTTTGGGGAACCGTCATTAAATTCTGAGTGATAATTTGACAATAATTTGACAGTAGTCTTAAGTCATCAATCAAAATCCTGTTTACGCCCTTTTCAGCAAAACATATGCTGACCCAAAACTATTTTAGCATTCACACTCTGTTTTGATCTTGTAGTAGTCTCTAGCCCTTCTCTCAACACAAGTGTGTCAAAATGTTGCAGTTGCTCAGACTAACTGCCCAGAATGCAGTCCAGAGAGGGCTGGCCAGGCGTCGTGTGGAACACCCCCTTTACCCAGGCCCGACGACCACCTACTGAGCCGAAAGCGGCTGGACGCGGAGAGGGGTGTGCCTCAGACTCAGGACTCGGGCGAGAGTTGTGGCTACAAAAAGCTCGCCAAGGTCATCATCTTCCTGGCCCACAACCTCATGGGTCTGAAACAGGAGGTAAATGATTTCAAGCAACAGATCACAGCGGTAGCCCACAAGGACCCCAGCAAAATGGAGTTACAGGAGGAAATCAATAGATTTAAAAAGGCTCTGCCAGCGGCTGACAGCAAGAGCACCTGGAAAAGGTGGCCAGAAAGGACCTGGAAAGGAAACACCCACACAAAATTACTATTAAAGCAGCAAATTCTGAGCTCTTAGACAAAGTTGCCAGAATTGAGACTCTGATCCAGCAGCTGAACAACACTCAAGACAAGCTTGACATGCTCCGAAGAGAACTCAGGGACTCCTACAGGCGGCGAAAAGAGACGCAGTGGGAGAGACACCCTACTCCCGCATCCTCATTCAGCCGTGCAAACTCCCTCATATGCAACAAGCTCCGAAGGGGAAGCCAACACTTTCTGCGTAACAACTGACAGAACAGAACTGTAATACTTCCAAGCATCCCCTCAGCAGCGCATGATGTGACCCCCAGAGATTTTGACAAGCTAGCCAGAAAAATCCCGTCATTCACATTGCTGGGGAAACAATAGTTTCCTACTTTAGGCAGTACGAGAAGTAATTTAGAACGGTGGAGTCGTTTTAACATTGCTTGCAAGCAGACCCAATAATCAATCTTATGTGTCTGTCTCATAAGTTTAGTAACTTCTTCTCCATGCGCATACCAGTTCCTGATCAAACCAGATAAAATTTCAGTTTGAATGCGCCCTTCCTGCAGCAGTAGAGTTTTCCAGTGCTATAATGTTTTTAAATCGTACGATACGAAACTAACCTGATTTTAGCGAAGAAATCCTAATCTCTGTTTTTAGTGGAGCATAAGTCTATTTTCTGTCGACGAAATCTCGGGATTAGCAGCTCCTATAAATGGTACCAGAATAAATCGGTCTGATTTTGGGCGAAGAAATCCCCTTCTTCAGTACTGTGTAGGTGATCTGAGCGATGCTCCTCATTTCACTGATTTAAGGCCTTATTATGTGTTATGTATCATTGTATTCATATCGACCCACTCATGTGAAACACTTACGTAACTCTTATACATGCGCGCACCAGGTTCTGAATAGAATCAGATAAAACTATAGCTTGAATGCGCCTTCCTATGAGCAGTAAGAAGTTTTCAGTGCTATAATGTTTTTAAATCGTACGATAAGAAACTAACCTGATTTTAGCGAAGAAATCCTAATCTCTGTTGTTAGTGGAGCATAAGTCTATTTTCTGACGACGCAATCTCAGATTAGCAGCTCATATAAATGGACCAAATGAATCGGTCTGATCTGGGGCGAAGAAATCCTCCCCCCCCCCCCCCTTTTTCAGCCTGTGTAGGTGATCTGCGCTATACATCCTCATTTCATTAAGGCCTTATTATGTGTTACGTATCTTTGTATTTCATTTTGACTCGCTCATGTGAAACATTTACGTAAAATTAATGGTGTTATTCTAGCGTAGCTAACTACGAATCCACCATTGCCTGTGAAGTGAATGTGCTGTTTTGAGTAATGAATGAATTTGTATGGGACATGCATGAGTTTCCCATGCATGCTCACAGGAGTGCAAGTTCTGCTCCACTTGCACCTGTTGTGAGTTTGCATTGGTCTCCTAGCATCACGTGACCCCGGAAGTGTGAGCAGATTCTTCCGGTTAATCTGACAACAGCATCGACTTCACAGACCCGTGCGTAAACAAAGAATTGCGTGTAACTAACGCTAACTCTTAAGCTAAGCTTTTTACCTCAACTGCTAGCTGTTAGCAACTGGCTAACGCTTAGATAGGCGTGTAAAGTGTAACTTTCTAACCACACCTCTCTCTCTCTCTCTCTCTCCGTCACTCCTGGTGTCACTTCCTGTTGATGCCATCACAGGTCCCTGTGGGACCCACCCACATACTGGGTTTTACTTGTGTTATTGTTTATTTTTGGTTTGAATTTATTCTACCTCTTTTTAATTTTATTGCATTTAGTTACATTTGTTTGGCACAAATGTACCAATTCAGCTAAATTGATTTGTATTATATTTGAGATTTAATTAAATCAAATTTTATTTATTTTTTATTTCTTTTTTTATTCCATTTTTATTTTTATTTGTTATTTTGTTTATTTACTTTCCCCTTTTAATTTCCTACAGCTCTTAGGACCCCTTTTTATTTTATTCATTTTTTTTTTTTTTTTGTTTTGTTTTTACTTTTACCTTTTTTTAGTTATTTTACCATCACCATCGTCGCTTTTGGATAGGATTACAGTAGTTCTAGCAACTGTCGTTTCCTTAACGAGTTATACAGGTTATTAGTAGCATAATCCCTGTTTCCTCTCTACTTCTCCTCACGCCTCAGTGCCAGGCCTAATACTTTGAAGGGCAGCTACCATTGCAACACATTGTAGGCTAACATAAAACTAGAAACACTTCCCACTGTTTTCTTTTTCTTTTGACGAGGTATTTGGTGGGTCCCTGCTAGTTTAGCTAACAGCCTAACCCTAGGGTTATGAAGTCTATTGCAGCATCACACACAAGTGAAACCTGCTTAGCCATATCTCTTAGAAACAAAACTAAAATAGGTAAAAATGTTCCTTTTTTTTTTTTTTTGAGTTCATCTTATTTTATTTCAGTTTCGTCATAGTGACCAAACCCGTGAACCATCAGTAGTATAGCCCGGTCATCAGCTGACCCCTGCTTACGGCCCCTCAACAAAGTTACTCAAACTCTTCCTTTGTGTTCACGAACACAAAATCATAGCACCCTACCTCACTAGCTGCCTCCCACCAGCTAGTCATACCTTACACGGCCTACACAGCCGTTCCCCTTATAGATAGTTTAACACCTCTGTACGTACTTGCATTTGTATTGTCCCTTTCTCTCTCTGTTGTTCCCACAAGTGTGCCAGTATGTCGCAGACATTCCACAGACATCCAGCCCTGGCAGCTCACCAGGACCACCTGGACACTCAGTAGAGCACTGTAATGGACATCATTCAGCTCAAAGCAGCCAACGACCTGCCATGGCAAAGAAAGGAACAGCGAGACTGCGACATAAGTGAACACCTGAACAGCATTATCCTCTCCTCTGCCCACACCCTCAAGGGCCTCAGACAGGAGGTATATGAGCTGAAACTGCAAGTCACAGAATTCTGCAGAGAACTGACACCTGCTCAACGAGAGAAAGCACAGAACGGATGCAAAGAACCTCACAGAATGGTGCGACAGAAAGAAATCACCAGTCTTCACAGAGGCTCTAACAGCTGCTCAACACCAAGCGCCGCTGGAAAAAGCCATCACACAGGACTTGAAAAGAGAACTGTTTCACACAAAGTCACTCTTAAAACAACATATGTGGAACTAAATGAGAGAGACACCACATCTAAGGCCTTACAAGGCCACCTGCATACAGACAGAGCTGAGGTCCAAACCCTGACTCAGCAATTAGAGAGGAGCTTAACATGGTTCAGAAAGAATTTAAACAGTCCTACCGACTGCGCATAGACTTAAGCAAAAGACAGCCGGCTGAACATCACGTTGCCAGCAGTGCAAGCCCTCCACGCCTGTGCACAGCTACGAAAGGGGGGAAAGGGAGCCAAAGCCTTCTGCTTGACACTTCACAAGTCAGCTCCCTGAAAACCTCTGCAGCTGCAACAAAAAAAAATTTTTCAGGCGAACCGAAGCAACGCAACGAGGTGAATTCAGTGTCACAAATGAACTGAAATATGCTTGCAGACCACAAGGCGAACAGATAGGGAAAACACGAAACAGAACTTCCCCTGGCCAGCAGGCCCACCCCCTCAGCCAAGAGTCTGAACCTGTGAGGGGGGGGGGCGAGAGCCACTGTTCACACGTCACCAACCAGCAGCCACAAGGGGGTGGGGCAGGGACTTTTCCAGAGGATCACTGCAGACACACACACCGTGTGACCCCACAGACCCCAACGAGCTGGCCAGAGACAACACATCTGGCAACCTAAATACTCTCAGACCCAGAGTCTGAACACGGACTGATCACTGCCCCAGACACCAAGCAGGGCCGGCGTGAAACTCCCCATGCTTACTACCACAGACTTTGACAAACTTACTCCAAGCTCACGATTACCCTGGGATGGCGGAGGACACCAGCTGCAAGAAGTCATCTAGGCATTAGGGCCTGCCGCACAATGCCTAATCAACAGCTGCGTAACCTGACACAGAAGGCCTTTAACAAGCACAAGGCCTCCACTAAAGGTGTTTGTCAAACCCCACTGATTCTGAACTTCACAACTCAGAATCCAAAGCGGGCACCAGAAGGCACCCAGCATTGCCACAATGCAAAACCCTTCTACAGAAGCCCCTAGCCAGAAGAGGACAGAGACATCACCATGGCAACAAACCCAGGTTCCAGACCAACCACTGGCAAAAGGCGTCCTCATCCTGCAAACACCACGGTATGTCCAATAGCAGTCCACCACAACATCCTCCTCCTCACGGGTGCTGAACGGAGGCTACACAAGGACAGCTGGACACGCCTACCTCTGGGTTACAGGAGCTGCTGACACTCGCAAAAGAGCTCCTTGAACAAAACTCAACTAAGGAGTAGTGAGAAGGACAAACCTCTGACTCCTTGCCTGCTGCAACACAGCATCAGGCCCCTCCAAGGGAGGAGCATCCCTTGAAACAGGTCAACACCCCAGAAGCAGCCAGACAACGTTTGATTGAGCAGCGGGCCCACATGCCCAACAGCGAAAGCTCTACCATCACAACTCAGGCAAGCTCAAGTCGGTTCCGCCACAAGAGCCAAGCGACACCGAAAACATCAGATTTCTAGTGACGTTCGGGCAGAACAGAGAGCTAACAACCACCTGCTGCTCTCCTGCCATCATCACTAGGTCAGTCTGAAACTCTCTGCACACTACAAAATCTCCATAACAATTACCTGCAATCCCTGGAACCACCTGCACTCTCACCAGTGAGAGTCTAACCCGGCTGTTCCACATCGTGGGTACCACAGATAGCCTACTGGCTAACAACATCAACAAAAAAAACATCCTACCCGGAATAAAAAAACACGAAAACTAACTCACGTCAGGATGACAGGTGACACAGCCTCGACACCTGCTGCACAAGCTTGAGGACCCTCACCTTGCTACAGCCTACATCACTACAGCACACCATCTGACAGCATTCACCACGGCACCACAACCACTCTGGGAGGCACCAACAGCCAGAGAGCCACTGCCTCCCAGCCGTGAGTGACAAGTGTGTGTTAGATTGTTCTGCACCTTTGACGTCGCTCGCTGTTGTCTATTCTACGGACAACAACGCTCGAAGGGGGGGTATATGTACGTCTCGAACAATCTGACACAGTTTTGGGGGGGGGGGGGGGGGGGGGGGGGAAAAAAAAAAAGCTAATTTTTAATTTGATTTAACAAATCAATTATGCATTAGGTGTAACAAATCATCACAGTCCCCTCACTCAATTAACTGGATGCCAGGATGTCTGCTGACCACCAGGCGCTATGGTCACCATGACAACTAATCATTATATCACTGGTTTTATGACCCCCCAGGAATGTGAGAAGGATAGCCCACTCTTTGTCCCAAGGAAAGGCAGAGTAGAAATGGACTGTGTTCTAGTTAATTCATAGAAAACCCGTTATTTGAATGAACACACATATTTCTTCAGGCCATTGAGTATATTATTGTCATTGTGTATTTTGTCTTTGATATTCTTAGACTATTTTAGTATGCTTGTGAGGGGACCCATTCCTGATCATCCCTTTTCACTAAATGTAATCTTACCTTGTTTAGTATCTAGGAATTTGCCTTCGTATGCCCTCGAAACAAGCGTGTATATTATATGTTGGTAAATAGGCAATATATATTAGGGCCCTGAGAATCGTTAATAATTTCGATTTACGTCCATTTGCAAATTACCATGCTTAGAGAACAAAGGGGTCGTAACCCCTCCAGCAATTGCCACCTCCCGCNACAACATCCTCCTTCACACAGGTGCCGAACGGAGGCTACACAAGGACATCTGGACACGCCTACTTCTGGGTTACATGAGCTGCTGACACTCGCAAAAGAGCTTTTTGAACAAAACTCAACTAAGGAGTATAGAGAAGGACAAACCTCTGACTCCTTGCCTGCTGCCACACAGCATCAGGCCCCTCCAAGGGAAGAGCATCCCTTTAAACCGGTCGACACCCCCAGAAGCAGACAGACAACGTTGGATTGAGCAACGGGACCACATGCCCAACAGCGAAAGCTCTAACAACACAACTCAGGCAAGCTCAAGTCTGTGCCGCCACAAGAGCCAAGCGACACCACAAACATCAGATTTCTAGTGACGTTCGGACAGAACAGAGAGCTAACAACCACCTGATGCTCTCCTGCCATCATCACTAGGTCAATCTGAAACTCTCTGCACACTACAAAAACTCCATAACAATTACCTGCAATCCCTAGAACCACCTGCACTCTCACCAGTGAGAGCCTAACCCGGCTGTTCCACATCGTGGGTAACACAGATAGCCTACTGGCTAACAACATCAAAAAAAAAATCCTACCCGGACTAACTCACTTCAGGATAACAGGTGACACAGCCTCGACACCTGGCGCATAATGCTCTTTTTTTTTTTTTTTTTTTTTTCTTTTTGAGGACCCACACCGGCTACAGCCTACATACCACAGCAACCATCTCTGACAGCATCCACCACGGCACCACAATCACTCCTGGAGGCCCCAACAGCCAGAGAGCCACCACTGTCTCCCGGCTGTGAGTGGCAGGTGCGTGTCTGATTGATGTCAGGGACCTTTGACGTCGCTCGCTGTTGTCTTTTCTACGGACAACAACGCTCGAAAGGGGGGATATATGTAGCGTCTCGACCAATCTGACACACTAATTTTTAATTTGATTTAACAAATCAATTATTCATTAGGTTTACAAATCGTCACAGTCCCCTCACTCAATAAACTGGATGACAGGATGTCATCGCCCTGAATCACCAGGCACGCCTGCAGTCACCATGACAAATAATCATGATATCACTGGTTTTATGAGCCCCCAGGAATGTGAGTAGAATAACCCACTCATTTTCCCCATAGGAAAGGCAGAGTAGAAATGGACTGTGTTCTAGTTAATTCATAGAAAAACCGTTATTTGCATGAACACACATATTTCTTCAGGCCATTAAGTATATTATTGTCATTGTGTATTTTGTCTTTGATATTCTTAGACTATTTTAGTATGCTTGTGAGGGGACCCATTCCTGATCATCCCTTTTCACTATATGTAATCTTACCTTGTTTAGTATCTATGAATTTGCCTTCTTATGATCGTAACAAGCGTGTATATTATATGGTGGTACAATGCGCACTATATATTAGGGCCCTGAGAATCGTTATTAATTTCGATTTAAGTCCATTTGCAAAGTACCATGCTTGGAGAACAAAGGGGTCGTAAACCCTCCAGCAATTGTCACCTCCCGCTCGGAAATTCCATTTTTGCTCATTGGACAAGCCCATCTTGTAAGGCGGAGATCTTCTCCGACCTTAATGGCCCGGCTCCAGGGACCCGCCCCAGTCGGTGGTTCAGTCAGAAGCAAAGATGATGTGAGAAAAACGCTTCAGGATATCAAAGATTGTGCAAGGCCTTTCGGCCTAGTCCTAGTCCTTTCCATTCATCCAAGGGATTGAACTCAAACTGGTTCTTTCTCATCAACCAACTTCAGAAAGATCTTGGGGCCGTAAGATCGCATCAAGAATCTTTGTTCATACAGACGTGCAAGTAACAAACTTAGTCGATTTAATTGATGCAATAAGTATCAGTTACACCTTTTTACAAAAGTGTGTTTGAAATAAGAATCTGACGTATCCCTAAAGGTTTAGATCTGCTGAATATGCAAAAGTGTTCCATAAAATCCATTCTTTATGCCTCTTTCTATGCTGAGTTAAACTTTAACCCTTTCCTATACCAACTGTATGTGTGTGTGTGTGTATGTGTATGTTAGACCGGCTTAAGGTGTTTATGTAGTATGTTAGACTAAGTTTAAGTGTTTATGTAGTTAATAAAACCTGACTTGTATCACACTTGACGTGTTCATGGTTTACTCATAACCGGAGTCAATAATAATGCAGATTTACGTTACAAACTTATAGAATTCTACAGTAAGAAAGTTATTTCCTTTAACCAGGAAAATAACGTTCTTAGAATTGACAGACGGTTGACCCTGAGAGGTCAAGTAAATAATTACAGCGGATCTAAATATCTATAATTAATTATAACTAGTTATGATTAATTATTCATATTCCCCATGAGCTGATTCGCTACATAGTATATTACATTTTGTCATTTTGCAGATGCTTTTATCCAATGCGACTTACAAATGAGGACAATAAAGCAGTCAAAACTAACAAAAGAGCAAAAATATATAAGTGCAAATGACAAGTCTCGGTTAGCCTAACGCAGTACACGTAGCAAGGTGTACATATACAGTATACATATACAGTATACATATACCAGTGCAAATTGATGAACAGAGGTGTGACGTGTTCTTTGCGGCTCATTAAAGATTAGTCTTACAGCGGCATTTTGGATTAATTGTAGAGGTTTGATAGAAGTGGCTGGAGACCTGCCACTTAAGATGATGATAATACGAGCGCACATTGCCAATAAGTCCAGCCTGGCAGAACATAGAGCTTGAACAAGGAGTTGCTGTTGCCACTCGTTGAAAGATTAAGGGCTCCCTGATCTTCCTAATGTGGTATAAAGCAAATCTGCAGGACCCGAAGGCAGGTTTATAGCAATGTGGTGTGAGAAATGCAGCTTATCGTCAATCACAACACCAAGGTTTCTAGTTGTTTTTGAAGAAGTTGTGGTTGATGAGCCTAACTGGATGGTGAAATTTTGATAAAGTGATGGGTTTGTTGATACCACAAGCAGTTCTGTCTTAGCCAGGTTGAGTTGAAGGTGATGGTCCGTCATCCAGCAAGAATTGTCTGTTAGACAAGCTGAGATGCGAGGTGCTATCGTCGGATCATCAGGATGGAATGAGAGGTAGAGTTGAGTGTCATCAGTATAGCAGTGATATGAAAAGCCATGTTTCTGAATGACAGAACCTAGTGATGCCATGTAGACAGAGAAGAGAAGTGGTCCAAGTACTGAGCCCTGAGGCACAGGTATATTGATTCAATACAAAATGTAATTTACTTACCCTCATGCTGTTTGAAATCTGTATAACTTTATTCACACAATAAAGAATTTTAGCAGAATGTCCAAGCTCTTCTCTTTAGTATAATGAAAGCGAATGGGGACTAGAGCCTGCAAGCTTGAAAAAGCACTATAAATGTAGTCAATCTGACTTGTGCGCAAAAATCGAAGTATTCTGAAACCATATGAAAGATTTGTGTGAAAAACTAGAAACCTTGGTTTACAATCACTATTCACTTTCATTGTTTGGACCGATGTGTGGATGACATGAGAGTGAGTAAATGATAACCATATTTTTTTATCTTGGGTGTTCTTATAAGACAAAAAACATCCTATTTCATAACCAGTGATCGTGTTTTACATGCTCAAATATTTAAAAATAAGCACAAGCGAGGTTAGAAAAAATTGCTGAAAATTACAACCGGTAATTGCAGCTGTTATCACTTTATAGTCATTAACTATCAATCAAGAGAAATAAAATCATTGACCAAATCTCTCCCAAATACACACACACACTTATGCTCTAACAGCACATGAACACACAAAAACACACACTACCATTTACATATTGTCAGCAGCCATCTGCTGTAAATGATGGGCAATTAACTCAGTGGCTTTGTCTCTCCTCTCACTGTTTGGTTGACATGTATGGACATTTTTAGAGAATATATGCAGGAGAGATAACAAACAAGATGGAATGATGGAAAAACAGAGAGACATATGGGAGAGGAAATGATGAAGAGAAATAACGGGGTCAAAAATTCTGAGGCCACATTGAAAATCTGGCTTTCTAATTTCCATTCATTCCAGGATTTTGAGAAGTTGTAAGCAAATTAATATTATGACATGGAATGAATAAGACAAAGTCTGTTGCACGTGTGTGTGTGTGTGTTATTTCCAAATGTGAGCTAAATCTGTAAATGTGATCTTTCTTTTGGGGACATGTGACATCCACAAAAGCAAGTAAGAAGTAAAAAGTCAAAAGTAAATAATTTTTACTCTAAAATGCAAAATTTATTTATAATTAAGCAATGCCACACAATCAACATTGCTGTTTGCTTCACCAATGAAAATGGTCCCAAACACAAAGTAGAAAAAATCTTTGTACATCTCCAAACACAAAATAGTGACATTCCTGAATGAATCAGTGTTTTTGAACAAGTCGGTTGAGTAAATGATTCAAAGACTCACTTATAAAAATAGTAGCTGTATCCAAAAATCTGATTATGTACTACTTTAGACAAGAACCTTATAAAAAGTATGTTCTGTGCAATATAAATGTGTATAGCATGAATGTAATTTCAGTATATAGATGCTGTACATATGCTACATATATAAATGCATATGCAGATGCAGCCAGAGTGTTTTGGAACGAATCAGTCATGTAAATTATTCAAGAACTTTCTCATAAAGACAGTTGTTTATTTAATCCCTTAATGATTTAGCATTTGTGAACGAATCAGTTGGTTGAAAGACACAATGATACTTCATAAAGACATTTGTTTTGTCCTGAATGAATTAGTGTTTTTAACAAATCGGTTGAGTGAATGGTTAAATTGCTCACTCGTAAAGATGGTCACTTATTTAGTTTTTGAATGGATCAGTTGAGCAAATAGTTCATTCACCTATAGAGACAGTCACTTTCACCTACTGGTGTAACAATATAAGCTGCAGATGGAGTTACTGAAACCCCCCACCACTAATGCTGTATAATTAGCTTTCTATAGTCTATAGTACTGTATATCCCCATTTAGATCACTCATATTACTGTAACCACTCTCTGAACAATTTCTCCTCTCATTCACAGTGGGATACAATTAGCAAAGTTAGAGTAAAAGAGAACAAGAAAGAGGTGGTTAGAATGACAGCCTAGACTCTATATTTCTCTAAGCATGTTGGAGGTGTTTCCTGCAAGTTTTATGTGGTAATTATACAGTGTAGATGTCTCACCCCTGGGCAAAGGTGAGAGGAACTCACAAGATTAACCATCTTCACAGAGCTGCCCTCTCTCATTCACCTCACACAGCCAGTTTGCTGTCTAATAACACTCTCTCCAACATGGGTTCGAGAGAGGAGACCTGCCATGTAAAAGGAGGTCACCATCTACGGAAAGGCTGATGGAGGAAATTACCTGACCAGAGATGCTCAAGAATCATAGATGGCACATTAATCTTTTAGCAATAGGACACAGCTCCAAAAACACCATGACATACCATGTGTAAACCCAAGGTAATTCAGCCAAGTAGTGCATGCATGCCCAACACACACACACACACACACACACACACACACACACACACACATTTATTGTATTCCATATTTTTGATATTGTGTGTGTGTGTGAATAGAGTTGATGGGTTAGTAGCAGGCAGCATGATATGTGCTACCACCGTTCGCGCTCCTGCTGTGAGTCGGCTACACAAACACAGAAGATAACAAACACTGTTAATAAGACTAGCCCCAAACAAGACAAACAAACAGCATTTTGTGGTAATGGCTGTGATTAAGAGATAAGGGAAGTAAGAGGGAGATAAAGGCCACCCCCAGCGCTGACCTTCAGAATGAGCCATCTCTTTCGTCAGCTGCCGTTCAACACTAACCAGCATGCCAGAGAGAGTCATGGATTAGAGGCAGGGTGAGAGCTCTCTAATTCCTGTCATTATAAAGAAACAAACGCAACATCTCAATATGTTCGTTGGTCAGACTGCCTTCACAAATTGACTTTTAATTACAAATAAAGGATGCAGTGCCTAATTTAAGGCTTACAGTCAAATATAATCTTTACATAATCTAATGCCACTATAATAGCCACTAATTTGTTCACTTCACATTTGTATAAAATATTACTGCCACAGAACAATCGTTATCACCTTTTACAAATATGCCTACCTCATTTTTTCCCATATCCATGTATCATGTTTCAAAATAAATTCGGCCGGGTTGTACTTGATTTTATGATTTTTTTTGTTAGCTCACAATTTTCTGCCAGTAATTAAATTCAAAAAGGCTCAAACACATCCATTGAACGCAACGGTCTGCCAGTTGTAACCTAGCAATAGAATACTAATCACACATGACAGTCCCATGCAATGGGGGTGCTTGGCCATCCACCTATGACCAACGATTCCGCCCCCGTACTGGATATGGATAAGCTCCTCCCCTGTCCCCAGTTTTCAAACTAGTTTTCGCCCCCTCTTATTTGAGTCTTTTTTTTTGCCCTCCGTCTCTTGTTCCCGAAGTGCTGACAGTCAAAAATATTATCCACTTATCAGAATAACTATTCCTGCTTTTAATGTTTCAATGTAATTTTCATTCTAGTAGGAGCGCAAAGTATATTTCCCGCCAGCATTATTCCAGATCTCATAGTCACTATAGACTGATTTGTGTTTCCAAGAAGATTTGTTATACAACATCCAATGTTGAAAACCGTTGTCGCTTTTTTTTCTTTTTTTTTTTTTCTGTGTATATTAAATTTAATGATTTTAATATTTTTATTTGTCGAAAGAAACAAATTAATCTCAATTTTTGTTAATGTTAGTAGTATATTACACTACAATTCAAAAGTTTGGGCGCAGTAAGATTTTTATTTTTTAAAGGAGTCTCTTATGCTCACCAAGTCTGTTTTTATTTGATCAAAAATACAGAAAAAAACCCTGCAATTTTGTGAAATATTGTTGTAATTTAAAATAATGGTTTACTATTTGAATATACTTTAAAATACAATTATTCCTGAATGATAAAAGCTGAAGTGGTCAGCATCATTACTCCGAGTCTTCAGATGTGCACATGATCCTTCCAGAAATAATCTAATATGATGAGTTATCATCAAGTTGGAAACCGTTGAGGCTGTTCATGTTTTTTGCGAAACTGTAGATACTTTTTTCAGGATTCGTGGATGAATATATATGATATATATATATTATATAGATTAGACTATATATATAGATATATATATATGATAAAAACAGCATTTAGTCAAAATGCGAAATCGATGTGTTACAATATACACTACCGGTTTCAAAAGTCAGCTACATTTGTTTATTTCTTTTTTTTTTTAAGGAATGGCACTACTTTTATTCGAGCAAGGTATGTGTTAAATGGATAAAAAGATGATAGTAAAGAGTCCTATTGTTAGAAAAGCTAAATATTTTAAATGAATGCTGTTCTTTTTAACTTTTTATTCATAAAAGAATCCAGGAAAAACGATCACGAGGTTTCCAAAAACAAACAAACAAAAAACATGAAGCAGCACAACCAGCACTGATATTAAATCAGCATATTAGAATGATTTCTGAAGGATCATGTGACACTGAAGACTGGAGTAATGATGCTGAAAATTCAGCTTTGATCACAGGAATAAATTATATTTTAAAGTATTTTGAAACAGAAAACCAATATTAGAAATTGAAATAATATCTCACAATATTACATTTTTTCTGTATTTTTGATCAAATAAATACAGCTTTGTGAGCATAAGAGACTCCGTTAACCCCTTTTAAAAAAAAAATTAAAAATCTTAATGATCCCAAACTTTTGAACGGCAGTGTATACAGTATATTAATTTCTTTCAACAATTATTGTATCAATGTCAGAGGCATAAATCTGTTTGCCTTGTAGAACATTCTGTTTCATTTAGAAAATATGTAAAATAATAAAATAATATAATATGGGTTGTAAACAGCAATTCATGTTGACTATAAACATGCTCATAATGAGATCATATGACAATAATTTATACTCCAATCAATATGCTTCCCATGCCAGCACTATTGATCCACCCAGTCAAGTGTGCTCACCACATCTGGAGGAAGCAGGCTGGATTGTGTCAGCATGGCAGCAGATATCAGAGATGCACAATGGATTCCACCTCCCTCTGCCAGTGGACAGATTACAGCAAGACTCAGAAACGCCCATGTTTGTCAGAAACAAATTCCACCTGCCATTGATTTGTGATACCAGTGCTAAACAAGTCTTGCTGCAATCATGTGAGATGTGGTGATGGTATGTGTCAAAATTAATATGTAATGTCAGGAGTCTGGCGGTTTGATTGACAGCTTGAGATATGTGATATGAATGCGATGAGGTGGGTTGCCCTCTTTCTAGCGAGAACAAAACGTGGAGAACCCCACCCCACCCCCCCCCCCCCCCCCTCCCCCCCCCACCCCCCCCCCCCCCCCCCCCCCACCCCGGCCGGATCGCATTCATTAGCCAAGAAGCAGAGTTCAGCTTGAGAGACAGCAACTCAAGTGAGTTCTATTGATTTTCTTTTTCAATTATGTAGTGAAAGGTAAATCACAGTCAGTGGCATTTAAAAATGAGCAGAATAAACACAAACACTGAGAGTGTGTGAACCTAAAATTACACTAGCAACTAGCACATAGCCATATCATACTCTTTGCAGGCATGTTATCGATTCTGAGATATGGCTGCGCTTGTGTGCATTTGTGTGAATCATATGTGCGTTTAAATACAGGACCTTAGGATTCATGTGAAGAAACTGTGGCTGAAAATGTGCTTAAAATTTACTTCTCACTCTTAGGCAATCAGAGATGACTTTGTTTGTTCATTGGAACAGATTTGGAGAAATTTAGCATTACATCACTTGCTAACCAATATATCCTCTGCAGTGAATGGGTGCCGTCAGAGAGAGAGTCTAAACAGCTGATAAAAACATCACAATAATCCACAAGTAATCCAGTTATACGTTAATATTTGTTGAAGTTGAAAAACTGCTTGTTTGTAAGAAACAAATACATCAAGACATTTTTTAACATCAAACTGTTGCTTCTTGGACCTCTAAATTGAGTACTTTATTCATAATATTGCTTTCTCCAGTGAAAAAGTAATCTCATCTGAATCAGGAGAGAAATATGCATAGATCAAGCACGGTTTAAAAATGGAAACAGTCCAAAACAGATGACAACATGGAATAGACTTTTTCCACTTGTGTAAGCCTTATGGATTATGGACTGATATTTTTGGCCTTTAATGATGGATTTGTTTCTTTTGTTTTGCAGAGGATCCATTGGTGAGCAACGTGATGATAATAGCCCTAAATATTCTTCAATCGGTCTGTATGTTAGAAGATAACATATCATCTACAACTTGGATGGCCTGAGGATAAATTAAAAAACTAAAAAACAAGGCTTTACTTTATTTAACTTTCATTTAACTCTTCGTTTGAGTTTGTAGGCTTCACCAAGGAGAAATCCACATAATATGCCTACAAAAACTAGCCCTAAATTACCAAACAATATCAAGGTTCTCTTCTGGGTCACATTGTTCCTCAAAAGTATTTGGTAAGGTCTCACTGATGTGTTCATTTTATATGACTTGAGCAAGGTAATAATGAAAATAGCCTGCCACGAATATCACTGAAACATCAGCATTGTTGTGGCAACATTAGAGTGAAAAGAATTGCTCTAAAATGAAGCACTTCATTATGAATTAAACTGCTTTAAATGCTTTTAATGCCAGCATTTTAATGGGTTCATTTATGTGTCAGAATGTGTGGGTGGATTCAACAAACAGGTACAGAAAAATGAAGGCAAAATAGGCTGAGTGTTTGTGAAATGCTAATAAGAATTAAATGAGGACTTCTAGTAATTTTGATAATGATAATAGGTAACCCTCAGCCTTTCATATTTCCCTTTGTGAGTCAAATAAACACACCATTAGAAGAATCACTGATTGCTGTCAGTTTGAATACGAAATGATGTGTATTTGGAGACTGGGATAATTTTTGGGGTCAGAATTTGGAGGTTTGCTGGATGCATGTCTTTCTGGTACCAGGTGATGGCGCTGTTTTCTCTAACCTGGCTAGACTAGGTTTTCCCACACTATTGCACACAATGTGTAGATTGATAGAATAGAATAATAGTTATCTTATATTATAATTATAGTATATTTAGCGTGTAGGAGATATTATTATTTACATAGCGAGTCTATTTTATTATGATTATATTTATACAGAGCGTGCCCAAACTTGTTCTTGGAGGGCCGGTGTCCTGCAGAGTTAGCTCCAACTTGCCTCAACACACCAGCCTTTAAGTTTCTAGTATGCCTATAGTAAGAGCTTGATTAGCTGGTTCAGGTTTGTTTAATTAGGGTTGGAGCTAAACTCCGCAGGACACCGGCCCTCCAAGACCGAGTCTGGGCACCCGCCTCCTATACTATTAGTAAAACAAATTACACTCAAATAACTTGAAATTGTGCCTCAAAGTACCAATCATGCCTAAATAAGATTGTTTCATAACTTTAAATTTTTTTGGCCCGAGTAAACAGTGGTATGTTGATATACCATAATATAGAGAAAGAGAATAGAATGTACAGCTAAAATTATATTTGTATATATACACAATACAGTATATAATAATAAACAATTATATTAATTTACTACATGCACATCTAGAAATCTATTTTTTTTAGTTAAGAACTTTTTTCTTCTCAGATTAACTCACTTCTAGAGACAAATTTGTTCTTAAACTCTAAGTAAACCCACTCACACACACTAACCTGAAGATGAAAATGAACAAAAAAGTTGACAAATTAACACATGCAACCAATGCGCATTTACTTCTAAACAATTTGACACTATTGATATTCAAAAATCATCAATATGTTCCCCGATCCACCTTGACCAAAAACCTTGTACCTCGTCCCATTTGTGTGTGAGATGAACTATGTCTTGTGGTTCAGACTGCTGCGCTCACCCTCATTTTTCCCCAAAGACCGAGCCTAGCCTTCCACGTGATAATGCCACGCTCAGTTCATTCCTGCAACCGACACTGTAGCCTTCATGTTGGATGGATCCCCGCAGAGGCCTTGGCCCCAACGAGCCACAGGAGCCTTGTGCCGAATACAGTGACAGCACGGCGCGTGCCTCTTTTCCAAGGTCATGGGGAGGACAGTGCAGAACGGACGACATACGACCACCATTTCCCTGACTCAAGACAAAAATGGATAAAAAGAGGTGAACAAATAAATAAGAGAAGAGAAGAGAAGAGAAGGTGAGAGAGGAAAATGCATTGCAAACATGTAACCAGAAAGGAAAGAGCACTACTAGGGAAGCCCAGAAATAGACTGGCTAATGTTTCAGTGCAGTGGACTGACCCCTGCATTGCAAGTGAAATTCATGAAAGCAGCAGGAGGAGAATATCAGTTTCTCTGCTTCTGTCTCACATCAATACGCTCATGTCTGGGGAAGAGGAAAGAGGAGGCAGGGTTTCTAAAATGCACCTAGAAGTGATTTCCTGTGATTTCCATTACAGGATGATATTTAGTAAACATTTATGAGAATGACATGTGAAATGTGCCTCTAAATCATATGTGAGGAGCATATGGCTGTGTTTCGGATGCAGACAGGAATACTGTATTTGTATGTGCATCTGTGGATTTCAGCACCTGCTGTTGGACAGCTCCCTCCCCCTTACTAGGATTATTATAGGCATCTCACTCACTCACTCACTCACACACACACACACACACACACACACTCAAACATAGTAAAATTCTATCAGCATAACAGGTGCAACTTTGTTAATATACTGCAAATGGCGTGTGTGTGTGTGTGTTCGCTTGTTTCTTTGATGGATAACGTTGCGTTTTTCTCCTAGGTTCGGACATCTGTCCACACAGCTGCTGTAGCTGTTCTACTGTACTCCATTATCAAAGTTTAATAGTGTTTGTCAAATCTCTCTCGGTCTCATTTTCAAAGCCAGCACACTGAAAGGCACTGCATCAACCTTTAAATGACAATAAAATGCCTCAGATTTACAGAGTGTTATGCCTTATTACACAACTCTCTGAAATACTCGATTCTAACTGGTCAATCGCAGCATTCAGCAGGCTGATATTTCGCGGTCATTCAAGCTGTATCCACCTAATTTTTAATGTTGGAGCGGATGTGTCAGTTTGTAACTTGTATGTGCGAGACTTCCGGTGTCATTCGCTTTCAGCTATTTTCAACTGTACAAAGCAGCTTCTCATGATGCTTGATATTGCAAACTGGTATTTCTTATCATATTATTTTAATGTTTTGTCGTAATTACAAACACACCAGTTTGTAATGGAAATAGTTTCACTGTTTATTGCATCATTGAGGCTACTCTATTCTTCTAGCTATTTACCTAGAGTGGCTGCAAAATAAGATGGATATATCAACACGCTCATCCGGGTAACTGAAAACAGCGCTACTTTTATGACTGGCTCTCTCTCCTTTCATACAAACGCAGTTGGGCCAAGCGCCATCTTTTGTCTATTTTATTTGATTGTAGTGAAAATTACCTAAAAAATTTTTTTTTTGCAATATTGCTGCATGCAGTGTTTGTCTTGTTTTACTATTATTTTTTATTTATTGTTTTTAGTTGATGCCTTAAGATAATATAAAGACAAAAATGTAAATGAATTTCAGCTCAAATAAATACTTAAAATGTATGTATTTATCTATTTACTTTAAAATAAGCAGGAAATTGACATGTTACATAGGACAACATGAAAAAAGCTTTGTAATAATAAAATGGACAAAATTGCCAAAAGCTGACAGAATTCCTTGATATATGATTAGAACTACCCCTGAATAAGAAACAGGCCTTCGCTGCTCCTTTTAAAAGTGCATGATCCTGAATGGATGCTATCTAATCCGTTTAGAGCTATCTGGGTGTCTTCCTGAAATTAAGTGATCATATACTGCTGCAGTAGATATGTATCCAGGCATAAGAGATGGTTATCCTAGTTTATGACTGGCATCTTACTTGGTGGGCATTTGGAGACCACTTCAACAAATAACATACATATATAATAATTTATGATCTGAATGATAAAGCACTAAATAAATAAATAAATATAAAATCTAAAAAAGAAGATTAAGCATTACTTAAATATATAATCTACACCAACATGGCAAATAGAAACTCTCTCAAACACAAATGCAGAAAACGTTTAGCTGTATATATAACTGGTACATAATGATTATTTATGTTTAAACTAAAATCAAGCCTTTTTAAACTGAGATCTTCTTTTCTATAAAAAGCATAGCAAGCAGTACATCTTCCACAGCTGAGCAATTAATTGGCACTAAACAGTTCTTCTAGTGTTCTTGTTTGTAAAGGAAATGCAAAAACGTCCTTTGCGGTGTTGGTAATTTCAAAGATAGACAGGAAAAGTACAATCTAAAGTAATGTCATCTGGGTACATTTATGAAAAGATGTGTCAATGTTAATGAAAGACATCAGCTTTGTTCATCCAACAGTATAAACTGACATTCAAATGCTGCTCATATACATTAAAACGCTCTCTTCACCCTGAAACTGTGAAATACTCTTAAAGGACACACTTTAAGGTCTGCTGAAATTCCACTCTAATCTAGCCCTTTTAAAACACCATTGTAACATTCTCTTGTATATCAAAACATAATAATTAAAATCTGCCAGAAGGTAAAACTTAATGAATCAAAAATAAAGGACAAGTAGGTTTCCATAGAAACATGTATAATTATGATAATTAGGCCGCCATGAATGTTGAATTCATCTGAATTAGGTAAATATGCAGACAAAGACAGATAAAGAAGAACAATCCTCTTTGACGTTTTTTCAGTGTACAATTGAAGCTTTACCTGTTTATGGAATCTATCTGATAGACACAAGCTCTTCTGCTTTCAGACATTGTAAGAACAAAGGACCCTAGAATTATCATAGCCTACTCTAATTTTTCTCTCATGAATATTCATGCCACCATGTCATTATGCTGCCATAAATCTTTTTTTTTTCTGTATAAGTCTACAGTTCTGACCTCTCCAAATCACCAGCGCTCCCAATCATGAGTAATACATTATTCAGGACCTACACTGATTGTCTAAACAACATCATCTAAGCAAAAAAAGCCATTTAATGAAAAAGTTTTTTGTACCAACATGATGAATGAGTACATGGCACAACTTGTAGACTTTGTTTCTTAATTCAAGCATGACGAATGATGAAAAATTAGTTAAATTGGGCTATTTAAACCAGATGGGAATGAAAATAAGTTTTTGTTGTCATTGCATAAAATGCCATTTAGGATCTTACTTTTGTGATTGACACCAAGTCTGTGAACTGCACAATCTGTATATTGTTGAAGGCTAATACAAAAATGTAGTATTCATAAAACTGATAAACTGGCATGGTATGGAGCTAAAAATGCTGGAACTCAAATTATTATTTTAATTATTGCAATTATATTCTGTTGATTCACAACCATTTTCTTTTTAGTTCTTTGTTTGCACTGAACAGTTAGACTGCCCACTGTTCTTCAGAAAAATCATCCAGGTTCTGCAAATTATTTGGTTTTCCAGCATCTTTTGCATATTTCACCCTTGCCTGGGGAGTAAAATTTTGAAACAGGTTTAAGATGTGTACATTTTCCTTATATTGTTTAAATATAATATTTTTTTCATTTAGTACTGCCCTCTAGAAGCTATAGAATATACTTACATGTTTCCCAGAAGACAAAATTAGCACAATTTCCCCTAATCTTCAAATTCAAATTCAAAGAAAAAAAAAATTGTCATGAATCATCTACAGTAGGTAACACATTAGGAATGGAAGGAAGTGTATGTAAACTTTTGAACGGGGTCATTTTTATGAATTCAGCTATTATTTTGTCTTGTGGACTATATGTAAACATCTTTTATGTGAAATACCTTTATTCAGGACAGTACTAAAAATAACATATACAGTATATACTGTATGTTTCTACCATAACTAGTATTTCAGGTGAAGGTGCACTGCAAAATGTCTGGTTGAAATTTTTCTGTGGTTATTTCTGGCACTTATCAAAGGTTATTTTAAGCCATTACTCTGAAGTACTGATCAATACTCTATTCACATAAAATGTGAAAAGACATCCTCAAAAGGACCAATTTCACCTGGCGATGGGGAAAACTAAATGGTTTGGTGACTATTGGAAAATTGACTTGCACAATTGACAGCCACCAAGCAATTTTAAAATCAGGAGGGCTTGAAAAACAAGACAATCCATTAACATTAATGCCAACATAATCAAATACAAATACAAGGATATAATGAAATTGCAAATCATCATATCATGTTATGAGAACCAGCATTTCCTATTGTGCAAAGCGTTGTTAGCAGGCTAATATTCCACTCCAGCTTCTTTAAGGAGTATATCTGTGCTTAATTGAAAGCTATTATCATAATGCACCACACCTTGTGTTATTCATATTCAAATAGCCTCATTTGAACAAAGTACGACATACACCCCCCTGAGTGATTGCAAAATGAGGCAGGAACAGGGGATCACTGCTTTAAATTACAGCTGTGATGACACAGGGGTCCATCTCACATATAAGTTCCCATTGTTCAATATGCAAATGAATGTGTCGAGTATTTAAGATTTAAATTTAGATGAAGTGATTGGTTGTTTCAGTCCAAACAAATGGGCACTGCATTAGTGGAGTTTTCCAGAGAACATTTGACAAATTAGAGGTGAATAATAAAACTATTGTGGGAAAATAAATGAGAAATTAAAACACAGGTTCCACGTCATGGGATACGAAATCCTCAATTCGCAGAAGTAATCAAATTGGCAGATGTATCATCTACTGATGGGACCACAGGTGGCTTTTTTGACCAGGTTCCACTTGCTTTTCAAATTTTGTGAATTAAACAAGAAGATCTACTTCTAAGAACAAGCTCATGGATCTCCAGGAAATCCCACACTTTCTGCTGTGCAGTTGTGGTAAAGTGACACCTGGCTGTAGCTGCATCTGATTAGCTCAGTTCTTCAGGCTGATTTCTTCCAGAGAGTTGTCTTTTTTATCTTATAAAACACTCCACCACATCTTCAAGTGATTTCACCTGTTCCTCAAGTGTTCCTGAAATTCAAACTACTGCTTCTGTGTTTTCTTTAACTAAGATGGGTTTTGATATTGTTATGTTGATGATTTCTGGGGAAAAAGAGTCCAGTCTCAAGTTACATATGCGACCATGGACCACAAAACCAGTCATAAGGGTCAATTTATCGAAATTTATATTTATACATCATATGAAAGCTGAATAAATAAGCTTTCCATTGATGTATGGTTTGTTAGGATAGGACAATAGTCGGCCAACTATTTGAAAATCTGGAATCTGAGGGTGCAAAAAAATCAAAATATTGAAAGAAAATCGCCTTTAAAGTTGTCTAAATTAATTTCTTAGCAATGCATATTACTAATAAAATTTAAGTTTTGATATATTTATGGTAGGGAACTTACAAAATATCTTCATGGAACACAATCTTTACTATATCCTAATGATTTTTTGCATAAAAGAAAAATCAATCATTTTGATCATCATACAATGTATTTTTGGCTATTGCTACAAAAATACCCCAGCGACTTAAGACTAGTTTTGTGGTCCAGGGCCACATATGATATTTTGGTCCGTAAATGCAAATCTGTTGCTTGATATTGATTGATTGATTGATTAATTTATTTAATTAATATTTAAACTGTAAAAACCACATATTGACTGATTGATTGATTGATTGATTAACTGATTGACTGATTGATTGATTAATTGATTAATTGATTGATTAATTGAATAGCACATCTCTCCTCAACAAGCCTCACAATTTGACATCATTCAAGTTGCAGGGCAACTTAATTTGGGATACATTATCCAAAAACAAATGTTAATCTTTAACTGTTTTGCTTCTCAAGTAAATGCATCTTGGTTTAACAACGTTCAGATATTTTACTGAAAAATATAAATGACTTTTTCTATGTCTCATGAATCGTCAGGTTAAGTATAAATAAAATAAATATTATCTACTGTAAATACTGTATATAAACACATACTATAATACATCATAAAATAAGCCTAACACTAATGCATGTACTGTAGTAGTCATACTGAGCTCCTGGTAGGGCACATGCATTAAAGATTGATAGCGACAACAGCTGAATATGTAGAAGAAGCTGTTTTGTGCCCTGCAATTGCACAAAGGCAGGACGAAGGATCTTGTCTTTGCTTGGAAGAGAGCGAGCAGCAAGGCACAGAGAAGAATCCCTCCCCCCTCTCCTCTAGCTCTTACCTCCCCCCTTCCCCCCCTCCCCCTCCCCCCCCTCCATCCCCACCACCGCCCCCCGCCCCCACCCTCCCACTTCAAACAGTAAACGTGAGAACATCAAATGTCAAGGGATTATGGCTCTGCAAAACCAAGAGCCTAACAGAGAGAGAGAGAGAGAGAAATGAAGAGAGGGAGTGACACGACGAGCAGAACAACAGAGGAAATATCAGCCTCCACATGATGCCAAACCATCGATTGAAATTTAGATGCTTCTTTCTACTGCTTCTTGGGATTTTACCCTCATTCTCTCAAATCTAAAACAAAAGTGATCAGTATTATTTATTTAAATGTACGAGGCCTGTATCTGTTAAAACCAATGACCGTTTGAATTTCTGCAAGGTTTATTAAAGATATACAAGCTATATATATGAGAAGACTGGGACAAGTTGTCACAGTGGTCTCTTTTAATTGTACACAGTTTGCGTCTGCTTTGACCTGGTTTATAGTTACCTGTGGTTATTTTAATAAAACTGCTGTTACACAGCTCTCTTCCACCCTCTCCAGATGTGAATCCAGGATGGAGCAAGGCTAAATTTATCCACCTGATCTCTGACTGGCCCACTACTACCTTGCCGGAGGACATGTACTGCTCTGCCCATAGATATTATCACAACTTTACTCCGCAAACACAGATGAAGAGCACATACACTCACTTACTCACAAATGGTATGTGTATCAACCATCCTCTCAGGTAAAGAGGCTAGCTAACATGTAAGAAAGCGTTGTGGGTGTTTGTTTTCTTCTGCTGTAGACTGAACCTGTATGCTCATGTTGAAGTCAGAAAAATTATTTGGGTTTGAAAGACAGGATTTTTGTCTCTAGGCAGTTTGAAGATGGAGTCATCCTCACTGCGATCAATATGATAAACTGTATTTACTGAGGAATGATGTTGTATTTTCAAACATAAGCTCTGTTTCAAAATCTAGTGAGCTGTCTCGCTCCCTATACAGACAGCTGTCTTCTTTTAACATCAATACGTGACCAATTTAAAATGCTGTAGATCGGTGAAAAGCAACACCACACATAGGAGATTTGACTTTAACCTGATTTTAGTAGTTTGATGTTAGCATGTTGCTAAGCTAACGGTGATACTCTAATAAGCCCAAACTAGCATAACAAATACAAATATAGGGTAAAATAATCGATTTTAAATCAGGTTAATTCAAATGTATTAATGCTTTTCAGAAGTGAATGAAATACATTTTATACATTTAACCTATAGGAACTTTTTCACATTCCTGCTTTTAAAGGTGAATGCAACTATAGCAGTGCAAACCTTCCATGGGAGACCATAGCAAATATTTTTCCATTCCCTTTTGTTCGCACAGCACAAAAGTAGTATAGTGTTAATTGTACATGAAATTGTTTGAAAATAAAAATATAAAAATGGGGCTAGATTTATGGTTACAATGCATTACCATAGTCTTCTGAAAATTAAAAAATTTTAAACATTAAACGTTTTATTGTATTAAAAATAGTAACCATGTATTTTTGGTGTATTGATTACCATTTGTATAACCACAGTTTTACTACAAATACCATGGTTAAAGTATGGATAGTGTAGCAAAACCATGGTTATTTGTGGTTACCATGGTTTAACTATAGCATTTGTAGTAAAACCATGGTTAATTTTTGTAAGGGTGTGACAAGAGTCCAATTTTTTTTTTTTCTATGTCACAATGCATTCTGGGATTGCTTTCTATGGGTAGGATACTGAGCTGCCTTGTAATTTGTCTAAAATGAGGTATCAAAATAAAGATGCTTACCAAATCAGCCAATTAGATTGATTTCTGAAGAATCGTGTAACACTGAAGACTGAAATAATGAAAATTCAGCTTTGCCATCACAGGATTACATTTAGAAACATATTAACACAGGAGACAGTTAATTTGTAATAACGTTTCACAATATTACTGCTTTAACTGTATTTTTACAGTAATTTTTACTTGTGTAAAATTTTTAAAACTGCCCCCCCCAAAAGTAAATTTTTTTTCACAAGTTGCATGCATTAGACTTGCTGCATTGCTGTCCATGCATCTTGCCTCCAATCTTTCTCTCCTCTCACCAAGCTCAGCTCCCTCCATTACAAATTCTCAGCGCTGTGCGGGAAAATGGCCGCCCTGCCTTTGCTGATGTCACGGGGAATGGAGGCGATCGGGGGTCAGGGCTGAGAGCCAGAGCTCTGGGCTCCGTAATGCGAACGCTAACAGATTAAGATTAAATCTGCGTGGGTGTGGTTGCTGGCAGAGCGGCTCTTCGTTATTAATAGTGTGTTTTAATCAGGCACAGTCCCAGGGCTCTGGATCCTGCAGGACCTCCGGCATCTGTCGGCTCCATAGAGATGTGCAGTGGAAATGAGAACACCATCCTGAGGGGGAAAAAAAGAAACGACTGTGGCCTGATACCCTATGCTGTATCTAATCTCCCAACACTTGAAACTGCACCGTTTACTTTGCTTTGTTTGGTACATATTATTGTTGTTTGAATTTTAATGCATGGGTTATGGTTTATCAGAGCCGGGCGGAAGTATCACAACTCTCTCTCTCTCTCAATCTGTGACAGGCTGGAGAAGGAGGCGAATGAATTATTAAACTGACTATGAAGTGCTGGGACACTTTCACATTCGCTGTAATGCATGTTGTTCCATTGAGCCCTAGAGATAAACAGTCACCCGGGCTGGCTTGACAAAAATCGACTGTGACTTCCACCTCCCCAGTCAAAACCGGTTTTAGCCTGATTGCAGACACTGCTGCAGCTGGCAATTTCTAGAATAATCTGCAGCTAAGGCTCAGCCCCACCCCTTCTGCATCCTTTACCCCTCCACACCTCCCCCTCTTTCCCCTCTTTCTCTTTTGGCATCAATATTATAGACCGGAGCATGCCTCTTTCTGCTGAATCAAAGCTCTTCTGACCACTGCTGACAGAACATGCAAATGACTGTTGACACCAGGGGAGAGAGCTCTACATGCTGAATTTTTGCATCGATTTTGCAATTTCGAAAAGATTTCATATATTCGTCTAGAATTCGATGTGGACAGGAGAAGTAATGCATCACTTAAAAAGCAATGATTATTTTAAAAGGAGTGCAGTTTTTGTGTTTGCCTCAAAATAACAGCCTATTCACTTAGGTTTATGGAAGTTAAAATAATTTTGCCCCAACCAATAGGCATGTGCACAATATATCTGCAATTAGCAATTTTGTTATTTTAATATCATACTAAGATACTATTAGTTTTTATTAATTTTTTATTTATATTTTTGTTTTAGTTATTTTAGTACATCAAGTCAAGGTAAATTCAATGATAAAAACAGAGGATTTTTATATTTTATTTCAGTTAACATTTATTTTATTTCAAGTAGCAAAAATGTTTTTATGGTTTTAGTTAATTATACTTAATGTGACTTGTTAGTTATTTTTATATTTTCTGTTTTCATAGTCATTTCAAAGTTTTAGTTGTGTTTTTGCCATTTTTATTTTCAATTTTTTTATCTATATAGCTTTTTTTATAGTTTATTTCAATTTTCGTTATTTTAGTACATCAAGTTAAATTAAATTAACTGATAAAACAAACTGATGCTTTTTATATTTTATTTTAGTTAACTTTTTTATTTCAAGTAACAAAAAATGTTTTTATAGTTTTAGTTTTAGTTTTATTATACTAAACATGATTCGTAAGTCACATAAAAACAAACAGATAGATAGATAGATACATGGATAGATAGATAGATAGATGATCACAGTCTTCTTCTCTTTCCTTGTAATTCTGCAACAAACACAAATGCACATAATAGACTGAATAGACTTATTTTAGGTATAAAAGTCACCTGACACCGGACTGAAATGTTGCTGCTGGATTTCTTGCAAGGAATTTTTCAGGTTTTAATCATTAAAAAAATACAGCAATAAATATGGATCTTACACAGTCAAACTCATCTTGCATTAGAATGAGCAAACTCAAAACAGCATATCCATATAGCGTGAAGCCGAGTGCACTTTCCTTCGGTTTCCATGCATTTTTGTAGGCTTAGCACGGCGACGGATCAATATTCAGTGCTGATAAAATCCTGACCTCTTTAATAGATTCTCTCGTGTCAGTCACCACTGACCATGTGTGTGAGGATGGCCAACACGTGAGCTGAGAGTGATGAGGAAACCTTCATTACTCTTAATATTATAGCCAAGTCAGTCTTGTTATCTTATGGCTTTGTGTTCTGTTTATTTCCTTTCAGGGTTAGTGGATTGTAGGAATTCAATTTCAAGGAACAATAGACTTCCGCGAGATGCTGTGTATGCCTGCGTAAAAAAGTAAAATAGTTATTTTGCTGTAAATAAAGAAGAAAGGCTATTGCCGGTGTGCATGGATGAATTTGACACATACATTATGCACTTTACATTCTGGCTCACATTATAACAGATGCAATTTTCATTTAGCACAAAGAGAAAGATAGCAGCAGAAAAACTAACAATACGCACTCTAATTAAAAGGAACCTCTTTAGGGAAATGAGGGAACGTAGTGTTAACAACCTTATGTCTGCGCTAATCACCGTAGGTTATGCATGCGACTAATTATAAACTTGTTATAAGGGCCTCTGCTCATGCCACACGAGAGGGAGCATAACGAGGAGATTCGGAATCCTACTGATGTCTTCATATTATTTTTATCCCACTATTTATCAAACCGAGGTGCTTGTTGAGGATTAAACAGCTTTGTTTGTCATCAGCATTCAGCAAGGAAAGAAATATCACACAAATGAATGTGTAATGTGCAAACTAATGCGTTAAGCTTAACGTGGGCCCTGCTGCAGTGTCACATTCGTGATGGGGATGCGCAGCAATGTCAAACCTTACACAAAGAAAATATATTGCCTTATATATTAACAATCAATATATTAAATAATTTAACACCTTAGAATTATAAAGAAAATATAGATTAGGATATAATAAATAAATAAATAAATAAAATAAATGAAAAATCACATGCAAAATGTACAGTATAAAGTTTAGAATAATTGTATTGCAGTAAAGACACAAATTCCCAGTGTGTAACACATACGTGCTATGCTACAAAAATAGAAGACATGAAAAGACAGTGTCCTAAAGTCGTAAAGCTGCTTCTTTAATACATTAGCATCTTGGGGTTCCTCGGTTGTTAGAGGGAAAAGTGCCAAATCATTTTCTCACATATTTTCTCTTAAAGGCTGGAAGGTAGATTTGTCATTCCACTGAGGTGATCACATTTTTATGAGTCAGGCTCAATAAGATGAAAATGTAATAATACCTAGCAGCAAGCAGCATCTCTGCAGCACAGTGTACAGTAGTTGCGCTGCACGAGAGAGTGTGTGAATGTGTTTGTGAGCCAGAAGACAGTAATCAATAGTGAGTTTTTTAAAGCTGACCCTATTTACTATTTCACTTGCACATTCCTGGTTTTATTGTGAATGGATGATGTTAACCAATAGCTGTTTAAACATTGTTTTAGCAAACTGGAATGTAACGCCCTTTTTTAAGACCCAATCAAATCCCACCCTTCACTTTTGCTTGTTGAATATCCTGTTTGTCACACCGTGGATGTAAAATAAAAAATGTGCAAACAGAAAATCATGTTTACCTCAAATATATCTAAATGTTGTATTAAATACAGCAAAACCAGGATGAATGTAGAGGAGAAGAATGTGGCAAAAGGAGATCAAGAAACAGTGCTGGAACATTTTCTCAATAGTAAAATTATGAGCACAAATATTAATTATTAGAGGCAAATGACCTTATTGAAACATCTGCTCTAAATTTGGTTGACTTATTATCAGTGGAATTTTGTCAGTTTTACTAAACCAATGTTGATTAAGCATTATTTTACTTCTTTTCATTAAAGGGTGTGCAATTATGGGAATTCTGTTCATTTGCGGATAGTAGACAGGAATAAAATTCTGATTTATATTTAAAATAAAAAAGTGTTAGAATGCAGTCTTGTTGACTCTGTTTTCTTCCTCTCATTCACTTGCACTGGAATTAACTGTGTTGATTAACTAAACTGATTCATTATTTGTTAAATACAACTGATTACAAAAACAATGCATCGTTTTGATCCCTAAAGACCTTCTGTTCAGTTAAAGGCCAAAATAAGCACCAAAAAAATCATCTCTGTTCCACCTTCTGCATGAATGATGCATGATGGGAGTGTGTGGGTTTGTGGCCTTTGGCTTTAATTAAGGTTGCACTGTTGGCCTAGTGGACACGTGCCAGACATGTTCCCTCCACTTAATCGGGTAAAATCTCACAATTCGGAGGCTTAAGATGTTAGTGGCCTGTGGGTGTCAAAGTTAAGGCCCATGATGTTTACAAATTGGCTGGAGAATTAATGGAGACTTGGTTAGTCAATTGGTTCTTTGTAGGGTCTGCTGGAAGTCGGATAAGCGTGTTTGGTTTACTTTTGGGCACTTGTCCCAGTAATTGGCGACAGCCTGACAGGACCATTCTTGAGGCATGGGGCAGAGTATAATACTGGGGTCTGCCTTCTGCCTTTCAATGGGGTTGCAGCAGTGGATGCCATGACTCAAAGAGCAAATTCACTCACTCCAGAGTCAAAGCACACAGTTGGCTTGTAACACCATTTGTTGGATCTCCACTGATTGAATTCATCAGCAGAATTCCTAAAAGCTTGTTGTACTGAGTGTGCAGCTTAAAGTTACAGGCGTCAGCTTGGAAGCAAAGACATGTGCTAAAATCACTGATTTAATTTTGCTTAAGTCCACAACAAATTCAAAACTACAATGGACACAATGACTTTCATTGTATAGAAAACAATAATAAAATAAAATAACATTTCATTGACCTATATATAATTAAATATTAAGAAATGTTTATGGGTAACTCTCATAAGATCATAAGATCATGTTGATAAGAAGAAAAAAATAATAAAATGTAGAAATAATATTCTATACACACACTAGCCAACAGTTTGGAATAAGTAAGTTTTTTTTTGCGCGAATATTTTGTGGAAACCATAGTACAATATCGTTCAAAGGTTTGGCGCAAGCAAGCAAGTCTTTTTTTTTTTTTGTAAAATAAATCAGACTGTTCTCAGCAAGGATGCATCATTTAACAAGAAGTGACTTAAAATGTTACAAAAAAAATCTGTTTCAATGTTCTTTTAAACTTTCTATTCATCAAAGAATCCTGAAAAAATGTATAACAATTCCACAAAAGTATTAAACAATATTTTTCAATATTGCTATTTAAAAAAAAAAAAAACACCCAGGAAACATATTACTAATGAGCAAAGTATTAAGGCACAAAATCATCTTATTAGAATGATTTCTGAATGATCATGTGACACTGAACACTGGAGTAATGGCTGTTGAAAAGTCAACATTGCAGCACATGAATAAATTACATTTTAAGATATATTTAAATAGAGACAGTTATTTTAAATTGTAATAATATTTCACAATATAAATTTTTTACTATTAGTTTGGTGAGAGATTATGTGAGTGAGATTTAAAAGATTATGAAAGAGAAACATTTTTTAATTATTCCAAATTTTTGACCGGTAGTGTATGTATGCCTATGTATATGCGCAGTGAGACTGGTTGAAAATGGAAATTACAACTGCTTTAACAAACATATAATCCACATATACACAGTAGCTCTAAATCAACTCCATTAGCAGGCTGCACACATAGCCGAATATCACATCCCACAGGAAGAAGGCAGAAAGATGGCACACCGAGAGAGATTGGCCCATTTCAGATTTCCCGGATGGCCTCACAGGACACATTTCATGTTCTAACTCTATGTGCGTCACACCTTATCAAAATTACATCTAAATGGTAGTATTACCTTGATACATCCTTTACATGTGAATACTCAAAGATCAGTGATACAAAAAAGTACATTTTTAGAGCTATATTGAAGGTAGGGAAAAAAAAACAGTTTTCCAATCTAAAGAAGCTGTACACAGTCTGTAATTACTTCCCGTCTCAATAGCCTGCCTTAGATCACCAAACCAACCTCCCTGCCAAGGTCTCCATCCTTCAGTTTCCAATCACCCTGCTGTACATGAGTGAGGGTGAAGATCATGTCCTTGGTTAGACGTATTTGTGCAGGCATGTCTTTCTGCCATAGAGGACAAAATCTTCAGCGGAAAAATCCCGAAACAGACCAGACAGTCGGCCTACAGGGCATATGCTATGGTATTGTGTGCATTAAGGTGGATGGATGAGATTACAGCTAATCTGACTGAGTGCTGGCACATGCAAAAACACCACCTGCTGCTCCACAGCGGATGCATGCATGCATCTGTGTGCAAACGCTTGAGCCTAATGCAATTAAATCCCCAGCACTCAATGGGCTAAAATTGCATTATGGCATTTCTTACATTTAATCTAGCGAGCATGGAATGAAATGGCGTCAACTCCACGGAAATAATGAGTCCTGGCTCGTTTTAAAACAGGCTGTATCGAAATCCAATCAAGGTAAGTGTGGCAGCAGCTGACATGGACAAAGCCAACCAGAGTCTTATCAATCTGTTCTTCACTGCGCCGTCCTACTGTATAGCGCAGACGTGCTGCAGTGGAGTAATGCAATTAATGAAAGACATCGATCTGTGTCATTAAAATCTGGTCGGATGGTGTGCATGATCTTGAGTGTGATGCTGTTCATCTTTTCCTTGTTAGATATTTACGCTTGAGTGAAAAGGAGAACGAACGAGAGGCAGAAAGAGAAATGAACCACTGCAGTGACTTCTCTGAGGCCCTTTGATAAATAATTTAAAACCCTGCTGCTCGTACCATGGCCCTTAGACCCTCTGCAAAACCATACCAGCTGATCTCTCTCTCTCTCTCTCTCTCTCTCTAACACACACACACACACAGGTTTGTTTTTATGGTTTATGGGGACTCTCCATAGGTGTAATGGTTTTTATACTGTACAAACCATATTTTCTATTGCCCTACACCAACCCTACCCTTAAACCTACCCCTCACAGGAAACTTTTGGCATTTTTAGATTTTCAAAAAAACTCATTCTGAATTATTTATAAGCCTTTTGAATTACGGGGACACTGAAAATGTCCTCATAAATCACCTTCTCGTTGTAATACCTATGTCATACCAGTGTTATTATACAAATGTGTGTCCTCATAAACCACATAAACATGCACACACACACACACACGACCAAGGAAATCACTTCATTATTAAGATAAAGTAAATCCTCACTGTCTGAAAGCATATGTACTTATTAAATAGCACCGTTATTTATAAAAACATTTGCTACTTCTAAAGCTTTGCATAATGCGTGCAAAATAAAATGAATTTGAAATGATAATTTAATAAAATTATAATATCAGAAAATGTTCCATAAACTATTATGATCATAGTCTTAAAATAGCAGATGTACACCAATGTTAGTAATGTTTTTGAAAGAAGTCTCTAATGCTTAATAAGGCTGCATTTACATTTAAAAAAATATAGTAAAAACAGGAATATTGTGAAATATTACTGTAATTTAAAACAACTGTTTTAATGTATTTTAAAATGTAATTTATTCTTGTAATGGCAAAGCTCGTTTTCAGTAGCCATTACTACAGTCTTCAGTATCCTTCAGAAATCATTATACTTTGGTGCTCAATCATAAAAATTTCTTATGATTATCAGTGTTAAAAACAGTTGTGCTGCCTACATTGTTTTGTGGATTTTTTTGTGTGCCTTTTTTTAGGATTATTTTGATGAATAGAAAATTTAAAACAACAAAATGTATTTGAAATATATGTTTTTAATGAACAATGTAGACGACTTTACTGTTATTTTTGATCAATTTAAGGCATCATTGCTGAATAAAAGTATACGTTTCTTTAAAAAAAATACTAAATAAACAAATGAGGCCTACTGTTTTTTATTTATTTAAATTTTTTTGCCTGTGCAACTGCTAGGATTCTGATACATGTACCACATTACTTACTGCAGAAAAACTATGTGACAATATACAATATTATATGATCAGATATAAAAACACTATAAAACATCAATCACAATGTACAATATTTAATTTGTTCTCAGAACACAAACAAACTGGGTTGTTTTTATTGAAGGAAAATAAACTTATGGAATCATGGATTTAATCTGTTATTTATTTTAATATATTTTTATATATTAACAGTACAAAATTATTTCTATGACAAAAGAAAAAGAACTAAAAATAAAAATACAAACAAATAGTATAAAATGTTAAAAATAAATAAAAATAAAAGGTTTACTTTAAATAAATTTAAACTATAGTTTGAAAACTACAGCGGCTTTGTCATCATTACAGCCAGAAGTACCAGAGGAAATATCTTTCCTACATGGGGGACTTAGAATATTGTCTTGGACAATTGGGACTCTTGTAGTCAAGGCTGCTATATTATTATATAGAGGCAGCATGTACATTATGAGTGTGTGTTATGATTGTGCCTTTACGTGTGATATTTAGTTTAAGAGAAAACAGGCAGGTGGGTGGCAGGCCATGACTCCTGTTCTATGAAGAAGAGTTCAGCGCATGCGTCCACTTCCAAGGACCCACACACACACACACACACACACACACACACCAAAACGCATGCAAAATCTCAGCAGCGCACTACATAGAATATTTAATCACTCTCTAATGACACTGACTTATGTCCTTACTGTAGCTGATTTGTTTCCTGCTTTTTAAAAGCGGATTATTTCCATGGATGAGATTTAGGATAAGCCATGCACAAAACACAAGTACTGCACTTCATCTTGGGACTGTAGCCAAGCTTAATCTGATTAAAACAGTGTTTCTCTCTCTTTCTCCAACATGCCACACAGTGCAGTCCAGGATGACAAGTGTAGAAAATAAAAGAGTGTTTGGACTAGATTAATTCTGTTTTGCAGGAGTTATTCCAGTATTTCAATTCTTCTACTGCCACTTTAAGAGAATGTGTTTTTCTTTAGCCAGGATACTGGGACAGAGGTAAGTTCACCTTGGCCAAGACATGACGTCCTGCCAAAATGTACTAATATGTAAGGAAATAACAAACACAATACAATTTAATACTAATTATTTCAAAAGAATAATTGCATATTTCAAGGAATAGTTCACCCAAAAATGAAAATGTACTTATTCTCTGACCATTCAAGATGTTAAGAGTTGACTTCGAATCAAGGAACAGATTTGGAGAAATTCAGCTTTACTTACTCACCAATGGATCCTCTGCAGTGAATGGGTGCTGTCAGAATGAGTGTCCAAACCACTAATAAAAAACAGTTGCTTCCAGCTCCTCTATCGATAACATTGCTTTCTCCAGTAAAGAAGTTGTTTAGTCTGAATCGTGAGAGAAATATGCACAGATCCAATACAGTTAGAAAACAAAAATATTCCAAAATTTGTTTTGAAGACAAATTTCGTTTCTTTTTTTCCTTATGAACACGTAGCTTTTCACTTCACAAGACATTAATTGATGAACTGGAGCCGTGTGGATGACTTGTGGAGTATTGTGAGGTTTTTATAAGCTATTTGGACTCTCATTCTGACGGCACCCATTCACTGCAAAGGTGAGCAAGTGATGTAATGCTAAATTTATCCAAATCTGTTCCAATGAAGAAACAAACTAATTACTCTCGCTGACCTGACGTTGTAAATGTTGACAATTTTCATTTTTGGGTGAAATATTACTTTAAGTGTAATTTGTTTAAAAGGCAAAGGAAGTAAATGAAACATGGGAACTGAATGTAGTCATTTCAAAAAGAAAATGAAGTTTGCTTTGAAGATTGATGAGCAATATGAATTGCATTTAATCTGGTGATTTCTTGAACCGTTTTTTCACAGGAATCAATATCCAGCCGCAGCTTCTCAGAATTCAAAATGTGTATTCCTACAATCCCAGATTTGAAGTCAAGGTCAGGAACAGACCCGTCAGGCCGTCTCACTGTGACCTGGATCCATCAGTATGAATTAGGTGCACAATGCTCTTACGGAGGATCTCATGGATTCACTTGCCTCAGTGTCACTGTTTTATGAAACCTTATGAAAAGGGTCTGCCACGGTTGTACAAAATATATCAGTCTCTTTCAGCCTTGGGGAACTAGATCGGGGAAAAAAAGAATAATAATGAAAAATGCAATCCCTCTTGCATTGAAAAGTCAAATAAAAAGTGTCGAATAAGAAAGCATGCCGGGCTGACCAGAACTAGGCCTGAGTTCTGCACGCACTCATGCTGCAAATTCCATCAGTGGTTCGGTTATTGATTTGGAGCCTCTGAGACACAGGACATAATTCTTAGAGAAATGGGAATTTGCTGCTGCATACAGGTATGGAGAGCTCCACCTTTTTGGCTAGCAAATATATTATAGTGACCAAGTATGCTCAAAAAATTGTAAAAACAAAAGTTTCTTACAATAATTTCATTGATACTATCCCGTGTATGCATATAGATTTCAGTAAGATTTAAAAAAATTCATTAATTATTTGATTCAGCAAGAATGCATTAAATTGTGATATTAAAGACATTGATAATGCTACAAAATATTTCTATTTCAAATAAAAAAAAAGTTACCAAAGAATCCTGAACAATATATATAATGGTTTCCATAAATATATAAAGCAGAATAACTGCTTTCCTTATGATAATAAGAAATGTTTCTTGAAACAACCCGAACATCAGCATATTAGAATGATTCTGAAGGATCATGTGACACTGAAGGACTGGAGAAATGATGCTGAAAATACAGCTTTGCATCAAAGGAATAATAATTTTTAAATATATTGAAATATATATATTTATTTTTATTATTATTTTTTAAATATAGGGAATTAAATATTAATTAAAAATATAAAAAAAAAATCACACACCCCCACACACACATGTTGTGTTTCTATGTTTTATGGGGACATTCCATAGGCGTAAGGGTTTTTATACTGTACAAACCGTATTTCTATTGCCCTACACCAGGGGTAGGCAAGTTTGGTCCTAGAGAGCGCAGTCCTGCAGAGTTCAGCTCCAACCCTGAAAAAAAAACTCATCTGCCTATAGCCTTAGTAATCCTGAAGACATTGATTAGCTTGTTCAGGTGTGTGATTATGGGTTGATCTGACCTCGCAGGAATGGGGCTCTCTAGGGACCGAACTTGCCTACCCCTGCCCTACACCAAGTTTTTTTCCCCTTTTTTTAACCCCCCCCCCCCTTTTACAAGGAAAAACTTCCGCATTTTTGATTTCAAAAAAAAATCATTCTGACTTATTTGAAGCATTTTGAATTACAAGGGGACACTGAAAAATGTCCTAATAAATCACCTTTCTCGTTTGTAATAACTGTGTTCATACCAATGTTATTAACAAATTGTGTCTCATAAACAACATAAACATGCAACACAACACCACACACACACACACACACAACACAGATACAAAATTATATAATTTAATAGATTTTTTAACATATAGATACTATAAATATGTTAAGGAAAAAATATCCCATATTCATAGAATGAATGACAAATAACTAATACAAATTGTGTTTTACCACTTATCAAAGTTTTTTTATAACAGCTGTGCTACTGTGACTGTCGCACTATACTGAAAAACGTAGTTCAGTTAATGTTTGACATTGTCAACCAATTGGCCCATTTCAGAAGATATCAGAGGGAAATCCACAACAAACTGCCTATCAGGCAAAAGCAGCTTATAGAGAATGTGAGGGAAAACGGCTGGTGACAGGCTTGAGCGAACAAAGAGCTCTCAAGATATTATGGGATGGCAGCCAGGCATTCAAAGCTAACAATAGATGCCCACAGATTCAAACCTCCGAGGCCTGTGTTTTGTTGAGTCCATCTCTCAGTTAATGGTAAGCATGTCTATTACCGTCTATCCAGAACTGTTTGGTTACTTCAGCCACAGAGAAACATGAAGGTCCTTTATATCTGACATCACGGTTAGCTTAAGGCTACACAAATCTCTCTGAAAAGGGTTTGAAAGCAAAGAGCAACAACTTCAGTTAACAACTTCAGGTTGAATCACTTCACACCATGACAAAAACATAGTGTTAACATAGTATGCAACTTATGAATGAAACTAAGTCATATATCTTTTGAAAGACTCGAGGAAGACTAAATGATGACAAAATTAACATTATGGGTCAACTGACAATTTACATCTCAACTCTGTTTTAAGCTTTGAAATGACAAGATCATTCATGTTTAACTCAAATGATGTTTCATTTGTTTAATGTATAGTTCCCTGATAAAAAAAAATAAAAATAAAGAAGATAATTGTGATTTTTTTTTTATCACACAATTCTGACTTTTTTCGTTTATATGTCGCAATTCTGATTCACACCTGATATCTTGAAAAAGTCAGAATCGTGAGGAAAAAAGTCAGAATTGCGAGACAAAGTATGAATTGTGGGATATAAACTCATAATAGCAAGAAAAAGTATGAATTGTGAGATAAAAAGTCACAGTAAACAATAAAAAAATTATGAGAAAAATATAAAAAAAATTATGAGAAAAAAGTCAGAATTGTGAGATATAAACTCAGAATTCTGAGGGAGAAAAGTCCTAATTCTGAGATAAAAACCAATTTACCTTATCTCATCGCAGAAATAGGCTTCTATAGAATTGTGACCATTGTGCATTAAAAATTATTTAAACTTACTATAATGAATTTGAATATAACACAAAGGAAAAGAGGGTAAATGGACAATCATTACTGAAAATTATGCCAAAATGAGCTGTTTCCAATTTTAAAAGGAGCATGTAATTAAATAAGAGGGCATGGAATTGGATCTATGATGGTTGCTGACCCAGGTCAGAGAGTACAGGCTCCAGCTGGTCAATCTGCTATTGTATTGACTTATCCTAAATCTATTCTATTGTAAGGCCATGTGTCTGTTCTCCTAGAGGTCCCATTAAAATGCATGGCTCTCGGTTCAGCCTTTGATTATTAGATAACCCCCATTTGTGTGCATATGCAAAGCTACAGGTTATCTATATGAGACAATGATGCTTTGTCAAGAATCAGGCATGATGGTGTTGAGATTTAGCAAAAACTAATTATGCCACCTACATACTTAAATATCACACAATATGCAGTGATTCATTACATTCATACTGAAAACTTACAAATGCACACATGTACAAATAAGTCTGTGTGTTTCTTTGAATACATTTATTTTTAGGTTTTTAAACATGAGACATTTATGCATTTTGGCAAGGTTTTAACCTTTCTCATAAAAAAATAAATATTACATTTTTAAATAAACATTGATTTAACTAAATGTATTAAAATATTATATTATTTACACATAGCACAAAATTTCACTTTTTTTCACCCAAAATTCAAATATTAGTTTGCTTGTTTACAGTGTCAGAAAAAGAGACATGAGACACGTGATGCATAAAGAAAAAAAAAATCAGTATATACCAACAGAATATTCTTTGCATCATTTGCAAATAACAATTTTAACAATTCTTTTTTTTGCATAATATGACACAATTACAGCTTTTTACACGCAAAATGTGTACAAATGTTATTTAACTGCATTTACGGTACATAAAGTTCTAGCTGAAATTAGCTTTGGTAAGACAAAGGAGGCAGGCATTTTATTCCAAAAATGTAATCTACAACTTATATAAAAACCGAAAACAGAAAAGCCTACAAAGCTACACTGATAAACTCACCAACACAAAAGATACAAAATTCTGTTGAACACAATACTTAATTTGAAATGGAAAGTAAATGGCATTTGTTGGTTTGAAAAATAACAAAAATGACAGAAATCTCCTATCACACACATATACTGAAAAAATGTGCTACTAATTCACAAACAATGGCAAAGAAACTGCAAGTAACACACTGAACATGACATTTTGAAGTGGAAAAAATGAAATAGTATCTTCTTGTAAAACCTACTCCAAAAAAGTTTGTTTTATTTACATGTATGAAAAATCCTTTTTTTTTTTTTACAGTGTATAGCCTATATCTAATGTCAGATATAGTTAGCACTAGTTAGTGTGTGAAAGGTCCACAAGTCCACAGGAAACACCCATATACACATATGCACACATAAAATACTTGCGGTTAAACCACATACATACATACATCCTGACACACCACTGGGACACATGCATGTGCACAGGTGTGTGTATTTGTGTGTGACAGAGAAAGAGAAAGCAGTGATGCTTGGTAATTGAAGAACAGGCCTGTCATTGCTGACCTGTAGGAGGCCAGGGATGAAATGTATTCCAGTCTCTCAGCTTTGTGTTGGCATTGACAGGCTGCTGAGCTGCAGGTCTGACAGGCCTGACTGAAAAACAGCCCATCCTGATCGTTACGCTCCCCCCCGGCATCACCTTTCTCACCTGCTCCCTGACTGCACAGCAGCACACAAACAAGCACAATACATACACACTCATCTGTGTACAAACACTCACATATTCACCCGCTGACAGTGTCAAAGGTGCTCTGTCATTGGTCATTATAACAATGTCACGGATCACGTTCAGACATCTGCGTCATAAATAAGTAAACTGTTCTTATTTCACACACATGCCCTAAATGGCATGGTCTCCATTTTGATCCAGCGATGTCGCTGATATCTTAAATTGTGTGTTCATTATTTTATTGAATTTCAGCTCCGTATTATGTCACCTTCCATTTAGGCTAGTTTTATGACTAACGCCGTAGAATGGGAGTAATAAGGCATTGGACATGTACAATCTGAAAATGTTTTAATATTCATTCTGGCAGCTCTCCGGAATAATCTTGTGTGTGTGTGTTAAAACACATCCAGCACTAGAGCCCATTACCTCTCTCTCCTGCAACCAACCAGAATAATGCTGAAAAAAAATTATATACTCAAAGCCTGTGGCTTGTGCACTGTGTCATCCTGCTGATTTGTTCTGATGTGAATATCTAATCTGGGTTTGGAAAGCAGATTACGGTGCATTAAATTCTTTTGAATGGGACTAGTTTAATACCACATTCGTGTTGGAAAGGGACGGCAGATTACGGCTAAATGCAGCGAACATTTAAAGTGAAATGCAGAGCAATCCTCCCTTTCATATCAGACATGCATATAATCAAAATTCAATTAAAAATGCATACAAAAAATACAACACAGAGTATTGGCACAACAAGTAAAAAAAAACAGTAATTGGCCATTGTTTGTTTAGCTACTAGATTCATTATTTACTGTAGCTTAGACATATGGCATCTATTTGCAAATTGTTATATAAATACAATAAAAGTGCCAGTTTATGATTAAATAATTTTGTTATTTACACATTAAAAACAAGGTTAATTAAAAATGCAGTGCTGTTGTTTTTAGCAGCTGAGTATTTATCGAACATTACTCACTTTCAGAGTATTAATAAATAAAAGCAATCTGAACTCAATCTGTGCTTTGAGTTTCGCCTTATAAGAGCAATTGTTGTATCAACATGGATGCAATCCATATATCATATATTCACATACATACATAAACATTCCCATATATTACATTTCCATAGTTGATTGTTATTTTCCTGTTTAGCACTGCTTTGACACAATCTGTACTGTATAAAGTGCTATAGCATTATGTTTTCGTAATATTACATTACTAATACTCTACTACAGTACTGCAAATCAATGATCCCATAATTTTTTAGCACCACTAAAAAATTGTACTAGTGTGTACTAAACCATCCACAAACTGCACCAGTAGTGACTTGTGATCATGTACGTTGAAAATCTACACTTGTAAATAAGTATGACAGCAGTAAAGAAACTGGTCAAAAGAGCCGAGAGGCTTATATCGGGCTGGAAATTGCAGTCTCATGGCACATGAAGTCCCTGGAGCAAAACCTGAGCAAATTAAGAGCTGTGGGTACAGTCCTACACACAGACATTCAGCGTTCAATCTCATTTATGCTGTGCCTACAGGCAAGAGCTACCTCTGCTCTGCATTAACCTCGGAGTCCGTCTGAGAACAACTTATTAAAACAAACACTGCTGGAAATGTAATCCAAGACGCTAAAAAACAGGAAAAAGCGAAAGGAAGGAGATAATGCAGCCAGCAGTGCTTGAAATGAGAGTTACGCAACCACTGATGAATGCTGTAGACATACGATGCTGCATTATTAACAATAATATATATGGAATTGCATTCAGTGATTTAATTAAATTAAAATGAAATAAATAAATTAATAAATTAAGAGCACAGGCTTTTCTTCTACTTTTGTTTCCTGTTATCAGTGGTGTTTAAATGTTCCAACCAGTAAGCTAAATTCTTATTGAAGCTTATAATGCAAAGGGTAAAATCCATTGGAAATGGATGGTAGTTTATCTATGCACACCCATGAGTATATCTGCTCTGATCCAGATCTGCTGGACAGTAGGTGGAACCCAGGTCAGATAATGAGACAGCCAGCACCCATCTGTCCTTTAAGCTGCTGAGACTGGATGGGCTGCCATTCCAGCCTGACCCTTGACCTCTGGATTAGGGTTCGGCCATGTGGCACAGGGAGGGAGGACAACATTACTGTAGGAAACATAATATTACCTCAGATACTGTACAACACAGCTTACTGTCTCTGATTGTCTGAACTAACAAATAGATATTTCTTTGTCAACAACCTACTAAATCAATCACAATACAATTACTCTAGAATCTAAAAGCAAGTCATTTTAGCCTAGAAACAAGAAACCTAGTGTTATAAAACCAGGCCTATTATCCAGTACACTGGATATGTAAATGTTTTGTTTGTTTTGTTCAGATGCTATAAATGAATATACAGTATATGCATTAAATATTTTCAAATATATAAATTGATTATACAGTATATCAGCAATTGATAACTGAAATTGGATATTTGCTGAAACACTAACACTAAGATTGCTAAATTTTTATAAAATGGAATGTTTATAATCTCAAACATTTCCTTTAAAAATCTCCCAAACCTTATAAAACTGAATAATGCACCCATTTATAGCATGAACGTTTCAAAAAATTTCCTAGAACTGACTCATTTATTACTCAGGTCTGAACATCCTGGAGGTCTTTTGTCAAAAACGTGCTCTTGAGCTCTGTCGTGTATAATCATTTATAGCCTATCTGAGCTGTTTCTTAGATCCGGCAACACAGAGGCTTACTCCAAAAACCAACCAATCACAATCCACTCCACCCACACTCCCACATCCCGACGACAGCTCTGGTGCCATGCACGTGTGTATATATACTTATACATGCACGGGTGCATTTCGACAAATACACAAAAAAATTACACACACACACACACACACACACTTGTATCCATAAGCATGTGCAAGTTGCACCAATATTGCACATGAACCAAAACTGATCTGTGTCCACATGAGGAATAATCCCAGATTATGCCCTTTGAGATTAAGACATGCTGATGCACCGGTTTTGATTCATCTCTCGCACTAGCAGCCTATCAGGGATATCAGCAGCTATGCATTGATAAATAACCGGTTTACAGATCAGATTGGATGGAACAGTGAAATAAAATAGAGACTGGTGTAAATGCATGTGTAATTTGTCATGTTGCTCAGGTTGGAAGAGGAAAATAAATTCCTCTTCTCTCCAGTTCCAGTAGAGGTAACTATGGAAGCTTGTTTCCGCCATAAGATAGAGAGAGAAAAAAGGCAATTGCGACTTTTGGTTTTGTAATTTGGACTTTCTTTCCCCTGAATTGTGGGTTTATTTCTCAAAATTCACAATTTTTTCCATTTTACTTTTTCTAAATATAAATTGGGAATAAATTGTGCAGAAGTGTGAGATATGAATACAGAATTGTGAGATATAAATGCAGAATATTGAGGGGGAAAATGTGAGATATAAAGTCATAGTCACCTTTTTTATTATGAACAAAAAACCAGAACTGCAAGATGTACACCCAGAATTTGGAGGAAAAAGTCAGAGCTGCGAGAGATAAATGCAGAATTGTGAGATATAAATGCAGAATTGTGTTATACAAACATGCATTTCTGAGAGGTACAATTTGGATTGTGAGATATGAACTCTTAAAGTCAGAATTTTAGGATAAAAAGTGTCAATTACAAAAAAAAGTCAGAATTGTGAGGCATAAACTCAAAACTGCAAGACAATTCTAATAAGAAAAGTCTGAATTGTGAGGTAAAAAGTGGCAAATACTATAGAAAAAAGTCAGAACAGCAAAAAATAAACTCAGAATTGTGAGCTATAAATACAGTATGATGAGATATAAACTCAGAATTCTGAAAAGAAAAGTCCAAATTGTGATATAAAATCTGCAATTATCTTTAAAAAAAAAAATTCAATTCCATTGTGGAAACGTGCTTCCATAGGTAACAAGCAGAGAAGCAGAAACAAGACTATTTGTCTATTTACCAACCCTGCAATGACAAATGACTCCACAGACACCCTTCAGAACAAGAAGCGTTAACAATGACAAAACACACACTGGGTTTATCTCAAGCACAACCCACCAAAGCCCACAGGCTATCTGGGTCCATCCTGCTGCATTGAGTGTTTGCCCACATACAGAATTAGCTCATTCAGAGTTTAAACTTGTAATTCTATCTACATTTTCAATGGCACTTAATATAGAACTGCTGATGACCTTTGGGTCAAAGTGTTTGAGACGGTAACAGACAGATTAGACTGTATTGATAAATGCCAGAGTGTTTAGTACACTGTAAAAAAATTTACGGTAAAAAAAACGGCAGCTGTGGTTGCCGGAATTTTACCGTAAAAAATACAGTAGCAACGTTTTAGGTTTTACGGTTTTAAATTAAATTTACAGTCAAATACCGTAATTTCATTAACTCATATAATGTTAATATATCAACCTATTGAAGTACTGAAATCTGTTTTGTATCTTTGTAATACACTGATAACCACCAAATGCAGGAGATGATGAGAAAATCACAAGATGAACCAAAGCCCATCACAAGCAGATTCTAAATATTAACATATATAGAAGGTGCACAGCGTCATTCACAAACACTAAACACCATGGTAACAAACATGAAACTGAATAATGCAATAAACATTAATTTAACAACATTAGATGTAAGGTTCGGAGTTAGAGGGATGGCGCGAAGGACTCAGTAGTGCAGACCAGAAAATGGGTTTATTTTAAAATTAAAACAAAACAAACAACCAAAAACTCCCAGAGGGGGAAAACAGGTGGTGAAGAAGGCAAGACAGGCAAGGCAAGGCAAGGCAAGGATTTGGACACATCCAGGGATGGACGATGACGAACTGAAGCACGACTGCAAACACAAGGAGAATAAAGGGAGAGCAAATGAGGAGGGTAATGAGGGATCACATGTGGGACAAATTAACTAATAATCAAGTAACAAGATGGGAGGGGTCAAGACAATTGACATGAGCACATGGCACACCGAAATCAAAGACAAAAGCCATGTGCTCACACAAAACAAAAAAACAAGCACATGGCCAGCAAAACAAAAAAAATCACAAGCCATGTGCTAGAACAAAAAGACACGAACACGCAGCTAATGAAAAAACTCATAAGCCGCGTGTTCACACAAAACAACAAGAAAAACACGCGGCTGAACACAAACCGCGTGCATCACAAAACACAACACACGTGGACAGAAAAGCGCACGGCCGAGCGAACTCGAGACAGCACGCTCCCACAACAGACAGAACATGGAGAGCGAGTGTCCGGACCCCGACACGAAACCGAAACTCAAAACATGAGTGCCGGGATCTGAACACCAGGCTCCAACATGAAACAGTACACGCAGACGAGAGCGCACGGCTCGAGCACACTCGAAGCCGCACGCTCACATGAAAACAAAGACATGACACGAGTGTCAGGGCTCTGTCACAAAACCATGAATTACACAAGACCGAAGTGACAGAACCCTGACAATTAGGTGTAACACACAACCCTAATATACAAAACGGATAAGAAAAAACTAAGAAGAAACATAGTTATTTCAACAAAAAAACATCAAATTTGAAATGTAACGCAGGGAATTCTGGGAATGTCAATTTACGGTTATTCACTGTAAATTATACAGTCTTTTTCACTTCAAAAAACGATATACTACCGTAAAATTAATGCCCAATACAGTAAGGTCCAATTACAGTTTTCATGTATATGTAGGGGAATGTACCGTTACACATTTAACAGGGTTTTTACCCTGTAGCATTTTTAGTCTTTTACTGTTAAATTCACGGTAATTTTTTACAGTGTATGTAAGAATCCTCAGTGCATGAACGCACTTGAACACACACACACGCTTGTGCACAACACACAAACTATTAAAACCAAAATGACGTTCATTATTATAATTCATATATCATATAGTGACGTGTCAATTAGGGCTACAAAGTCAACATGCGTGCCGAGCCGGCAGAATAATTAAATTGGAATATTAATGAGTGAAATGTCCGTGTGGGCCCACAGCCTGTGATCAATCTACAGCTAATGAGTCATTCATCTTGGTCAATTCAGTACCCCACCCTCACTCCGAGGGCAGGCACAGCTCACGGGCGCTGATGAACGCTGCGCAAATCAACATCTAAACAAAAGCAATTTGTCCTCAGTAGCGTTTCAGAATTGGGAAGTGAGAGGTGCTGGAACCAGTGTGAATGAAACGCTTGCAGAGCAGGATGTGAGGTGGAGGGGTAAATCATTTATGACTTTTCAGTAGATTAGTGTGATATCTTTGAGTTCAAAATTTGACCTTACAAAAATTCACATTTTACATGTGGCTTTCTTCAGGATGACAACAGTCCCTTCAATGTTAGCTGAAGTCAAGCAGAAAAATAGGAAGAAAAACAACAACAACTATTTCATACAGCCCTCAAATATAAATACTACTAAAAAAACAAACAAAACAAATATTACTACCTCTACTACTTTAATAATAAACAAATAATAAATTTATAATTGTAATGGGGTAGTAGCTAAGGAATTATTATTTATAATTAAACAATCAATAAACAGACAAAAAATATATATAAATTTTTATTGTAACAATTAGGAAGAGCTATCTGGTGAATATTATTATCTTTTTTATTATTATTATTAAAAAACAAATATTATTTTAAAATTGAAATTAATTGAGGATGTAATGGTGAATTATCTAAGTTTATTGATTATCATATTAGAATGATCAATTACTATTAGTATTCTTAGTAATAAACAATTAGAATTCATAATTGTAAAAGTAGGGATCGAAGAAGCCTAGTGAAGTATTATTTATCGAAACAAACAAAAATTTTATTTTATAAAATATATTATATATTAAATATTTTTTAAATTAAATTAATTATATTTTTTTTTATTTGTAATAATTAACAATAGGCGGGTAATTATTTATAATTCATTAAACAACAAAAACCTAATATGTATTTCTATTAATATAATTAATTTGTAATAATTAGGGATAAAAGCTAGTGAATTCTTATTAAACAAATTATTGTTATTAAATTAAATAGCTAAATAAAAATATTAACGCTAAATGTATTTACAAACAAACAAAATAAATAAATAAAAAAATAAGCCCAAGCGAAGCATATACTTCAATCTAATACATTATTTGCAAGCTACATAAAAGCTAAATATATAATTCGGTCAGAATACATGACTACTGTTTTCAATGGCGCCAATGAAAAAATTGTGTTTTTTGGGTCCAAATGGTGTAGTTACAATATCTACCAGCAGGGGCTAACAGCGTTATGTTAACCAGCCAAAACTTGAACCTTTGATTCAGGTCCTGATGTCTCCATCAATTTTTGGCATCAGTGCGGCCTGTTAGTGTAACATACCCACTCTCTTGAGAAGTGTTACGGAATGGTTTACAACTGGAAAGGACATTGCTTTTGTCCAGAATACACAGTGCAGTTAGACTGAATGTGTTTGTTTGGTACAGTCCATGTTTGAATCCAATTGGCTATTCTGAGGCTTATTAATCTTGACCTGAGCAGCACAGGTCTGCTGCATCCTATCAGTGCAATCAGAGCTGATTCTGTCCTGTCAAGTAATAGGATTTCCATCGCTGCTGTGACTTAGCACTTAAAGAGCTAGCTGGGTTCCTTCTGTGAAATAAGTAATCCGAGTTTAAACTATTTACCCACTAGCAAAGTTGACGTGATGTCCTTGTAAAGTTGTTAAGAGGGACAGACAGAGTCACTCGAGCCCCTCTGAAGAGAACTATCTGCACTTCTTCCGTCATTTACTCACACAGACTGTGGACAGACAAGTTAACAAACAGGGACTTGAGCACGCCTTTGTTTGAATATGCATTACCTCCCATAGGGGAAACAAATTAATGAATATTCACACTCAATCTATAGCCCAAGGCTTCCTATACATTATTCATGCATTAAGCTCGAGACGTAGGCGCATCAACTTTGTCATGGCTAATAATATTTTCATTTTTTTAATTAACAAACTTGAACTTTGAGCATTTTGCAAATGTATTTAATTTTATTTCTTTTCACAATTACACAAAAAACAACTATTTTCATGATACAGCACTAAGTATGGAAAAAAAATCAAAATGAATGACTTCACTTGTATATTTTCCAGTGATTCTCCAGTGAGATCAAGAAACAAGAAGTGGAAATAAACAAATTGATAAAAGGAGCCACTCTGAATCATGGCTGACATCTCATCTCCCTCAGGCTTAAAGGAATCATTCACCCAAAATGAAAACTCTTTCATCATTTACTCACTTTTTCTGTTTCTTTCTTCTGTGGAACACAAAAAAGAGAAGTTCTGATAAATATCTTGAACAGTCTTTTCCATGCAATTAAAATAAACGGAGACTGAAGCTTGAAAAAGGACACCAAAGCAATCCTTTTGACTCATGACTGTGAACTCAAGAACTGTTACTAAATGAGTCTAATTCATGATTGAATCAAACAGATCTGTGTACTGGTTCAATTGATTCACTGAAAATAAAATTAACTCCAAAGAATGATTCATTGACACATTACACTTTAATAGTGTTACATACATCTGGATATTCACGCTTAAATTCAAGTAATTGAATCAATCAGTCTAATACACGAATGAATCAATCAGAATCATGTTGATTCATTTAAAACAACTCCAAAGAATGATTCATTGGTGAATTGCACATCACTAGTCTCAAACAAATCTATTTTAAGTCTTCAAATATATTGTGCAAGTCATATAGACCACTTTCATGATGCCTTTACCTTTTGCATTCTTTTTGAAGCTTGAAAGCTTTGAATAGCTCCCTGTTCATAGTAATCACTCGGAAAAAGAGCATGGAAAACAGTCATAACAAAAGAGGAAAAAAGAAAATGCATGTTTGGAATGACATCAAGCTGAGTAAATTACATTTTCTTGTTTTTCGAATATACTATCCCTACAAGAACAAGCTGAGATACAGAAACTCACCACATTTTTACCATCACTTACTTCCAGTCTATCTTTCCTGTAGAGAATTAGACAAATGCTTATTAAACCAAAGACCATCATCCTATTATGGGGGGAAGGCATTGTTTTCCACCATTTAAGAACTTAGGCCAACAAGAAGACATTCTCCGTTAAAAGGTTTCCTCTCTGGAGGGGAGACAGTTGAGGTGACAGTTTAAAAGCTTCTCTCCTCCCATGAAAATGTGCTACCTTCTTCCACACAATTGCACGGGCTAGTCAAATTGCATTAGTGATGCACTTGGTCTTTATATTGTGACACAATAGGCCTTAAATGTGTTGTGAGTCTATTTGGAAAGCTCTTTGCCACCACCAACAAAGATTATAGCGCTGTGACATTTTCTGTCACAACACAATCAAATACGTCGTCATCAGGGAGATCAATACAGACCAATTAACTGGAATCGTAGGTGCAGCTCTTGTGAGATGGAGCTAGTGTAATGAGCCTTAAATATAGAATTGCTCCATTTCTCTATCCTCCAAATGAAAGTACACAAATAACCATAAATGAAGCCATTGGAGGGTGTCAACATATTAATATGGATGAAAACTGAACACCATCGTCAAAATGATCCATTACCTCCACCTGGGCTTTGGAGGTCATACATCTCCTTGTGGCGAACAGGATGACTAGTCTTGCCTAACTCTTATGGGAGGAAACAATAGATGAGGGATGCATTTATTATATTATAGAAACTTCTAACAGAGCTTCATCTACAATGACCCATTACAATTTATATAACTGTATGCATATGCAAATTGTTAATAGTTGCAGCAGTCTCAGACCAAATATGAATATGCAAGAAGTCTTTATTGTCACAAATAATTGGGGGATATTAGCATTTGTTTGTTTGTATCTATGAAAGCTGATCTTATTTTTCGCAACTCCAAATCTAGGGAGGGTAATTTTGCAATGGTCTTTATATGATCCAAATATCTGTAGAAATGGGAATATCCATTACCATTTAAAAGGTTTGGGGGTCTGGAAAGATTGTTTTAAAAGACACTTGTAAAAAATGTTTCTTTTTTTGTTTAATCAATAATACAGTAAACACTTTATATTGTGAAACGTTATTTAAAATAACTTTTTTATTTTAATAATTTTTAAAATCTCATTTATTTCTGTGATGGCAAAGTTGAGTCTTCAGTGTCACATGATCCTTCAGAAATTATTCTAATATTCTGAAATATTTCTTATTATTGATGTGTTTTGAAAACAGCTGTGCTGCTTAATATTTTTGTGAAAATACTTCTCTTTTAAGGATTCTATGATAATTAGAAAGTACAAAAGAACAGCATTTATTTGAAATAGAAATCTTATGTAGCATAATAAATGTTATTACTGTCACTTTTGATCAATTTAATGAATCCTGCTAAAGAAAAAGTATTAATTTCTTAAAAAAACAAAAAACTTTTAAATGGTAGTGTATCACCCAGAGAAAGTTGAGATGACATTTCAGTGTCTGTTTATAATAAAAACTATTTCTTACAAAAGCAATCATTTGATTTATAGAGTTTCTTCTTCTCAGAATTAAGAATATATGAAAATATATGATATGGTTATATGAAAATAACCTAGCTGAAAATAACTATGATAATTAAGAGTGATTAAGGCTAGAGAGATGGAACGCTCCTCTTTCCCCCCATTTATGTCGTATCAGGGTCATTGTGAGAGTTACACACTAATTTGAACACCAATAGATATCAAAGATAATTGCTGTTAGAAACATTCACAAATAAATCATTCATTATTGGCATCAAATAATGTAAGCTCTTGAAATCCTCTGTGCTTTCAGTAAAGGAGCGGGTGAAACTGCAGCCTGGATTCTATTTCTGCGCTGAGCTTCAGGGTAACACAGAGGATATTTTGCTTTCCATCTATTATAACTATGCAAAATTTCACCCTAACCTGCCAACAGTAAATTTCAGTGATACTTTTTGTATGGGAACAAATGCATTGTGGATGAACAGTGACTGTAAAAACAAAAGCATCTTTTCTGCATTTAAATATTTAAGTGGTTGCATAATTCATGATTTTCACATATGAACTGAATATGGCATCTTTTTGTGAAGATGTCGAGGTGTGTGCAATAGAGAAGAGAAGAAGGTGAATGACAGTGGACTTTCACATCCCCACACACACACCCACACACACACACACACACACACACACACACACACACGCATAAATGATGAATGCCACACTCATGTACTGTATACATGTCAGACTACCACTGCACACTTAATATTTGAGTGACTGGCACAGAGCATACAGGCCAACCATTTTTTAACAATATTTCAACAGATTCTATAATAATAATGCCCTCTTTAGATAAATCTAGATCAATATTCTAAATTGTTATAAACAAGGGTGTGACATTAATGCCACATTCTCTCTCTCCTCTCTCTCTCTCTCTCTCTCTCTTTATCATTCTCTTTGACTATAACAACTGCATGCCTTATTGATATCGGACAAGCTCTAAAAATAAAACTAACTGCAAATGCCTTGGCTGGAGAATGTTCTCATTTGCATGACTGCAGAAGGGAGCGTTTCAGGGGGTGGAAGGGGTCTCTGCCTGCTGTTGGGCTGAAGCAGTGACTGCACTGCTGGGGAAACCTTCAGATTGACCCATAAATCATTCATGCTTTTCCTTCTGTATCGACACAAAGACTCTCTCTCCACCCGCTTTAGAAGCAGAGCATCAAACCAACAGTACAATAAAAAAAAGAAAAAAATCACTTCCGCATTCGAGAAAAAGAAACCTTGTTTTGATATTGTTATATCATAAACATAATAAATAATTTAAGATATATTTTAGAAATAAACACTTGTTATTATTAGTATTATTTATTTCTTACATCCAAAATTGAATAAAAAAGGAAGTATATATATAATTTCCATTTTTCCAATTTCATGTACAGTTCCAACAATATACACCAATTCAAATTGATATACACAAATCACACTTAACTACAAACTTTTACATTTCTTTTAATAATGATTAACTGGTCAGTGATCTATTATAAAGTAATGACTTCCCGCTGTAAGAGAGAAATACAACGCGATTGAAGTCTGTTTTCCAGAGATGGATGTTATTGTTGAGTGATGCAGTGCTGATCTCAGTGTAGCTTTAGACTCAACGCAGCATTAATAAATATGTCATAGAGCTTTTTTACCCTCTGAATTTTTCAGGCTCGGCTTGGCAAATTGAACATAATTAAAGCCCAAGGCAAAGGTTGCACTTTCCTTGAAATAACAGGCTGTGTTGCAGCACAGAGAGGGACAGACAGATAGGAAAGATGCTCCAAGGATCTGTGCAGCTAGGCAAGGCAGCGTCCTTTAAGGACAAAAGAAGATGAGAAGGAAACAGGCAGCCATTACACCAAAGCCGACAGCTACAAAGCGCTGATCGTTCCTGCTCGTTTTCACTGAGAATGTGCATTTTAATATGGTGTATATTATAAAAAACATTTTTCACAAAAGTAGTGTAATTGAAAAGTGCATGCATAAGCTTTGGAGATTTTTTTCCACAGCGTATCTGTGTGTGTACCTTTAACAGGAAGGGGATGGGGGATGTGTGTGTCAGAAGACATTAGTGTCAGTACCCTTTCTGAGGACAGTACCTGGGCCAGCCTGGGTCATGCCAGCATCACGCCTGCTTTTAGCCAATAAAGATGCAAGCAGATTATACTCAAGCAGGATAAAAGCTACCTCATTTGCGCCAATCAACCGGCTCCACTAATCAGCTGAGAGGAAGCAAGAAGACTTTTCTCTGCACCTGGTCATGCTTAACCTGGACCTGGACGATATAAGAACACAAAAAGAAACAAGAGCTTAATGAATGTTTAGCGATTTAAAATGGCATGTTTTTGGTAACTAAAGTATGCACAAATATTAATATGATATGGTTAACACAAATTTAGATGCTTAAAAATTAGCTGCACCTTAAGAAAACCACATTTTAAAAGGCATTTATTATTATTATTTTGGCAGAGCTTCACCAAACATTACAAGGTACAACAAACAAACCAAAAATGTCTTGCCTCATTTAAGTCAGTAAGTAAGTAAATGAATGAATTAATGAATTAATTAAATAATATAAAAAGGAATTTAAAGGCATTTTTTAAATTATTTTGGCAGAGTACAAGATACAAAAAACAGACCAAAAATCGCTTGTCTAGTTTGAGAGATAAATAATAATACTAAAAAAATAAATACATAAATGAGAAGACGTGCATTTGGGTGATATGGAATACATTAATGATGCTTTTATGAAGCTATTTTGTCCTTTATGCACCTGGTCTCCATTTACTTTCATTGTATGGAGCAGCTCAGACATTCTGCTAAACACCTTGTTTTGTGTTCCACAAAGGAAGGTCATACTGGTTTGGAAGGACAAGGATAATTAATTTTTTATTTTATTTTTGGGAGAACTATCCCTTTAAGCCGCATTTAAGGTTTTTAGTAGAATGTAATGGGAAGGACATTGAACGATTTGCTCTCTATTTGGCAGCCCCAGCTGGGTTAAATGCCTCTTCCACATCCTCAGAAAATTAATGGCAGAAAATCTCAACCTGAAGGCTTTGATCCGCCATAGGGCGCCTGGGCCCTGATTAATATGCAACATTATTAACTGTCTGTGAGAGCCAGTGAGCACACAAACACACACACTCATGAAAGCATGCAGGCGTACATGCATGAGCACTGCGTATTTTTTACATACCTTTACAAAGGTACGTATCAGTATTTGTACACACTATTGTTCCCCTTAAATGTATTAGTTAATTACTTTAGATCTCTTCTATATAAAATGATCTTCTACTTTAGGTGAGCATATAAACACACAGTCAAGGAGAGATTAATTGAAGATTCTGTGCAGTTTAGGCTGAACGCATTTTGCCAAACAGAGATATTATTTGCCTTTCATTATCCATTGTGTGTCGGTGTGTATGGAACGAACAGGAGATGAATGACAAAGAGAGCACGATGGAAGATGGAAAATTGGAGGGAAACTGAACGAAAAAATGGAATAAGAGGAAAAGAGGGAGTGACAAGGACATAGAAAGGCATAGAAAGAAAGACACCATCATGTTCCACCCCTCCTCCCCTCCGTCTCTCCAGCTCACATGCCGCATGTGTGCAGGGGTCATGATAGCGGCACAAAATAATGACTATGTGTTTAAGCACACAGGAACATGTGAGTGAGGGACTGACATAAATGGAGACACATATTTTATTTTCATGGTATCACTTTAGAATAGGGAACACATTCACAATTAACTATGACTTTTCCCTCAATAAACTCCTAATTTGCTGCTTAGTATAAGGTGGTGTGTGTGTGTGTATTAAATATATCTGATAGATATTTATGTATTATTATAATTAATAAATAAAAATAAAACCATAAAGAATTATTTAAAAATAAAAATACAAATTGATGAAAAAAATTACACTTATTTTAATTAACTATTTTTATTTCAGCCAATATTTCTCATTTTCCTATAGTTTAAAACTAAAGCTGAAATAAAAGCAACAACAACTATACAGACATATTTATAAAAAGAAAAGTAATAAAGTGACAAAACACAAAATTACAATATAAATATGGACAGTGGGGAAAAAAGTATGTAGTCAGCCACCAATTGTGCAAGTCTCCCACTTAAAAAGATGAGAGAGGCCCTTTAATTTTCATCATTTGGTATACCTCAACTATGAGAGACAAAATGAGAAAAAAATCCAGAAAATCACATTGTAGGATTTTTAAATAATTTATTTTCAAATTATGGTGGAAAATAAGTATTTTTCATCTCAATACTTTGTTATATACTTTTTGTTGGCAATGACAGAGGTCAAACGCTTTCTGTAAGTCTTCACAAGGTTTTCACACAATGTTGCTGGTATTTTGGCCCATTCCTCCATATAGATCTCCTCTAGTGCAGTAATGTTTTGGGGCTGTCGCGGGCAACACGGATTTTCAACTCCCTCCAAAGATTTTCTGTGGGGTTGAGATCTGGAGACTGGCTAGGCCACTCCAGGACCTTGACATGCTTCTTACGAAGCCACTCCTTCGTTTGCCCGGGCGGTGTGTTTGGGATCATTGTCATGCTGAAAGACCCAGCCACATTTTCATCTTCAATGCCCTTGCTGATGGTAGGAGGTTTTCACTCAAAATCTCACGGTACATGGCTCCATTCATTCTTTCGTTTATACGGATCAGTTGTTCTGGTCCCTTTGCAGAAAAACAGTCCCAATGCATGATGTTTCCACCCCCATGCTTCTCAGTAGTTATGGTGTTCTTTGGATGCAACTCAGCTTTCTTTCTCCTCCAAACACGACAAGTTTGAGTTTTTACCAAAAAGTTCTATTTGGTTTCATCTGACCATATGACATTTTCCCAATCCTCTTCTGGATCATCCAATTGCTCTCTAGCAAACTTCAGATGGGCTTGGACATGTACTGGCTTAAGCAGGGGGGCATGTCTGGCACTGCAGGATTTGAGTCCTTGGCGGCGCAGTGTGTTACTGATGGTAGCCTTTGTACTTTGGTCCCAGCTCTCTGCAGGTCATTCACTAGGTCCCCCCGTGTGGTTCTGGGGTTTTTGCTCACAGTTCTTGTGATCCTTTTGACCCCACGGGGTGAGAAATTGCGTGGAGCCCCAGATCGAGGGAGATTATCAGTGGGCTTGTATGTCTTCCATTTTCTAATAATTGCCCCACAGTTGATTTCTTCCACCATGCTGCTTACCTATTGCAGATTCAGTCTTCCCATCCTGGTGCAGGTCTACAATTTTGTTTCTGGTGTCCTTTGACAGCTCTTTGGTCTTGTCCATGGTGGAGTTTGGAGTGTGACTGTGTGAGGTTGTGGACAGGTGTCTTTTATACTGATATACTTTTTCAAACAGATGCCATTAATACAGGTTAACGAGTGGAGGACAGAGGAGCCTCTTAAAGAAGAAGTTACAGGTCTTGTGAGAGCCAGAAATCTTGCTTGTTTTTAGGTGACCAAATACTTATTTTACAGAAGAATTTACCAATTAATTCTTTAAAAAAAATCCCTACAATGGTGATTTTTTCGGAATTTTTTCCTCATTTTTGTTCTCTCACTAGGTGAGGTATACCTATGATTAAAATGAGCAGGCCTCTCTCATCTTGTTAAGTGGGAGAACTTGCACAACTTGGCTGACTAAATACTTTTTTTTGGCCCCACTGTATATATATAGATCAAAATCTAAATATATGGCAATACAAATTATACATATTTTGCAATAGTTATATTGTTATAGAAATAGTTATATAAAAAATTATATCTGGTGTCTGAATAATTTTTGGTTTGACTGTATATAAATTGAACTGCTCAACTCTTCAAATGCAAATGATTTTAATTAGTTACCTTCATCTGTAATTGAAATTATCTGCATTTAGGCACGACTTCCGCAGCCTTTTTTTGTTCTTTATCATAATACTCTCAATATAAACATTACCTGCAAATGCATCTATAATGTTTGTGATTAATCTGTATTAAAATATAGAACTTCTGTGAGGTGCAGAAAATGAGAGCCGCTCTTTATTTCCAGATAACGGCCATGATTAGAAGAGGAAAAACGAGCCAATCCTGCATAAATGATCTGGCATTATTATGTGGGTGAGCAGCGTTTCAGCTTCAGTTATCTAGGTCATCCCACAACGGCTTAGTGAGTTTTCATACGGCACAGCTATGTTTAGGTAAACCACACACATGCAGAATCTTGCAGAACCATAAAATAATTCAGCCCAGATCAAAAACAAGCTGCTGATTTATACCATATTGACACTATAATTGCATCAAATTAACATATAGTACAAACAAAGAGAGATTTCGAGATTTGGGCACAGTGGCAGAGAAGCTGGCCCCTGAGGTTCAGGCCCACAGCGCCACTACTGATGATATTGCTTGGTTCTGTGCCTGCTGACTTTGACCTCTGTCTGCTGTCACAATGTCATGCGCTATCTGCCCTATACTGCCTGCTATTGCGCTCCTTCTCACCATCTCTCTTTTTCTCTCTCTGTCCTTCCCTTGGCAGCAGATGCACCGAATGAATGCCAAAACTATGGGCAGGCGCCATGATGGACAGATGGAAAGGGGACGTTCAACAAGTGTAAAGTGGAGAGGAAGTTAGCTGGAGCAGCGCTGCAGAGAGAGAGCGAGAGAGAGCGAGAGAGAGAGAGAGAGAGAGGAGGCGAGAGAGAGAGAGAGGAGAGAGAGAGAGAGATATTTGGAGGTACAGAGTGTGTACCTGTACCTGCAGATGGCTGGCAGGCCCAAAGGGCCCTACTGTCATTACGCTCTCTCGGCATGGAAGAAAAACAGTTTTATCCAGAGCCCTGAAACCTAGGCAGCTGCTCTCTGTGCCATGGGAATCTATCCAGCCTCGTCACAGACCCAAAGCTGCATCGCTCGCCGAGGAGGACAGCAATGCAGAATTAACATCCAACCTTGTTTACCTCAATCAAGACTCACAATTTTATTCAAAACCTGCAAAATTGCAAAAATAATAAAAGATAATAAAAATATAGAAATAAAAAGTCGATCTCATTTTACAGTAAACATATCTAAAACTAATTCATTGAGAAACAAAACTGTGATTGAATTAATAATATGTATAAAATATGTTAATACTATATATTTGTGCATTTGACAGATGCTTTTATCCAAAGCAACTTCACGCATTTATTTATTAGCTCATGCATTCACTGGGAATCAAAACCCTGACTGGGTGTTGCAAAGCACCATTCTCTGTCTTTGAGCTTACAGTTTTTCTGCTTTAAGCATAAATCCCAATAAATTGTGTTAGGAAAAAATATAAAGGCGCATGAATACAATGAAAAATAATTTAAGATCTATATATATATATAAATAGATAATATATTATATATTATATAATGTTGCCGGGAATTTATCTCTTTTAAAGATGTTAGATATTTTTTCTTTTCTGGGAAAACAAGACAGAAAAGAAAATACAGTAATACATTGATAAGGACTTTTCTTACTATCAATAAAAGCATCCAAAACATCTCAAAGAGTCGGTATATTTATTTCAGAATGTTTTTTGTATTTTTGTTCATGATGCATTGGCCAGATGTGTCAATGTTATAAGCGCCCACGCTCACTAAATTAAATGTTATTTTTTTTTTTTTTTTGATTTACTCAGTTTATAGTAGCTGTCGAAACTATACCATGGAAGTTATTTCTGTAGTTAATTAAGGACACCAATCATGTACCCAAACAAAATGCCAATACAAATGTTGTACATATAAGATGTGAATTATTTATATTGTTGTGCATACAATACTGACGAACTGCTGCAGACAAAGAAATGCCAATATTCCTCTGTATACCTGTAAACTTACCCACAAGTGATGACGTTACATTTTTATTCTGATAAAAATGACCACATGTGAATCAGAAATATAAGAAGAGAAGATCAATGAAGTGCTACTTAAAGTAGGCGGTAAAGTTGGTATATATACTCTGTCTCTGATTATAAACACACAGCTGAGAGGCAGCAGAATTTTCCACACCACCTTTGAATTACTCTGAAACAATTAGAGCAAAAGCAAACCGGTTAACAGACTCCTAAAACCGACTGCTTCAACTTAAATCAAATCTCAAAGCATACAAAAGTCCATTACAGGAAATTATAAAGAGTGAACATCTAGGAGAGGGCATCATTCACTTTTATCGAGTCAGAGCACTTGCCTTTGGTGCATTGTGTACCTGTCAATGAACTGCAATTCAGAGAGGACTGCTGTCCAGACAAATTGCTGCATGTTAACGCGCTTTCTCCCTCGCTCAGCCAGGGCCCTGGGGCATGCTGGGATGCATGGACAGACTCAATCTCGCCCTCGGGAACAATGCAAAGAAAATGTCACAGGCCTCGTTGGAGTTTAATGCATTGCAGAGCCTGTATAGATGTAATCGAATATAATTCAGATCTGTGTTAGAGCTGTGGGGGGCTTTGTTAGCTATGTGCTTTTATGGGCTGATTAAATTTAGAATTTGCATTCATTTATAACATTAGAAAGAGGAAAGAAAAGCAATCATTTCAATTCCACCCCCTCCAAAAATCTATTTTCTGCATGCCGACAAAGTAAAGACAGACATTATCTTGTGCCCAAATGGTTTGTAGGCAAAATAAGCACCAATAGACGAAGCTTCAGCATGCTGTCAGCACTTTCCCGCCGCAAAAACGGAGGAAAAATGAGAGAAAAGAACAAAGCATGTGCGCTATACAATCAGCCATGTGTGAAGTACGCAAGCACACCTCTCTAATTCACCGTTCAGTCTGGCAGCATGGGCAGCGCCAGTGATTTCTCTGAGTCGCCGCTCGGGCTTCCTTGTTATCTGCAGTTTGAATGCAAACAAAGCCGGCAAGCTCTGCCACCCCCCTCTATCCCCCCAGGCTTTCCTCGGCAGATAAATGGGGATGGGTACATCCTTAGGCCTAGATCACGTCCACAGACCTCACCCTGACAAATCCTTCACGGGGGGCCGGAGCCGCAACCTCCATATGCACCTCGAAAGATAATTTGTGCGGTGAACGAATCAATAATGCAACAGTAAATTCATTTAAACACACATTACTGATCCCGTTTAATTAATGGCGCCTCAACTGCAATTTGTCAGTGTCGCACACAGTCATCCCTTTGATATTTATACCAATGTTCAGTTTTTTCTCTGCAGGATGACCCTGACTAACGCTAATCCTTAGCATGAGCTCCCACATCCCAGAATTAGATAGTGCAGCCTGAAAAAGACAACATGTTTCTGTGTAGCGAAAGCAGTGGAAAATAATTTACAATGTAAATCACATTAAAAATCATAAAAGGAAGATAAATATTTAAAAAAAAAGGTAAATGGTGAATATCTAATTAATGCAAACACATACGAGCCACCCAATCAAATGCTTCAGAGAATATAAAAACAGCAATTGGTTGCACTGCATGCTTTAAAACAGCACAGCCCTGTGAATGGCTCTTTACTGTATGTATATATAGCCTTAAAGGGACAATTCACCCCAAAATGAAAATTCTGTCATCATTTATTCATCTTCATATTATGGAACTCTATTTCCAGCACATAAGAAAAAAAATCACATTGGTTATTAACACATAAAAAGTCATAATCATGAGATTACATAGTCATAATTATAAAATAAAAAGTTGAAATTAACATATAAAAAGTCATTATGGCATGAAAGTGAAATCTTTGCCATTAATATCTAAATTTCAGCCTTTTATGTTGATTTTGACTTTATCTCATGAAGACAACTTAGTATGCATCAACTTATCACATATTTAACTTGATCACATATTATGACTTAGTATCTCATAATTACAAATTAGTATAAATTTTACTTTATATCTCATAAATCGGAACTATGACACACCAAGTGGTAATTATGAGATAAAGTCGAAATTGACAAAAAGTCAAAATTGACATAAAAAGTCATAATTATTACGAAAATACAACTTTTCATGTCATTACATTTTATCTAAAAATTATGACTCAGTACGTCATCATTGTGTTTTTTTATCTCATAGGTTGCATAAAAAGTTATAATTATGATGCTATAAATCTATATGAGATAAAAAGTAAAAATTATTAAATTTCAACTACAGTATGTCTCATAATTATGACTGTGTATATATACAGGGACTTTGGTCGCAGAATTATGACGGGGTATATTATTATATATTATTATATATATATATATATCTATTGGCTTTTTTTTTTTAATCTCAAATTATGATGTAAAATGCACAGATGAATAGGTTATTGTACAGATGACACATAGTTAAAAAAAAAAGATTCTTCAAAATGCTGTAGTTCACAGACCAAAGTAGGTCAGACGGTGGAAAGGACATGAGGTGAATAAAATTATGATAGAATTTCATTTTGGGTGAACTATCTATATAATATCAAAATTGGCCTCAAATATGCAGAAGAATAGTCAAAAAATATGGGAAAAAACTGATAACCACAGGGCTTGATAATAAGAATATTGTTACGAACAGAGGAAAACTGAGGAAACTCTCAAAAATAAATAAATTAATAATACTAATAAAAAACTTAGGTTTACGCAAATGTCCATTTTGTTCTTAGAACAGAGAATGTGCCAACAATAAGCACAACAGCAGAACTAACTTGACTGTGCTCAAAAAGTACTACTTATAGTATGTCAATCACTATTGGTAATACTGAACAAATTATATGTTGTGCCAGAGTTATTTTTAGCGAGGCAGAAATGTGACACTAAGAAAAACACCTGAAGCTATACTCTCACATGTGCTGTTCTGTCAGTTCTGTGGCTACAAAGCTTGCAAGAGGGTTTGAACAGCCTTAAGTATGCTATCATGGCGTCTCTTGTGTGGGGCTTTTTATTTGCCATCGTCAGGTTAATGAGCCCACCAGCCCACTTGATGTCGAGAGGCCTGCCACAAAGACGCGTCTCATTAGAGGCTATCTGGCACTGCGCGCAGAGACAAAAAGCACATTCACCCACTCTGAATACCGTCATGCTCCCCATTGCTGCCAGCCTGTAGCGCTGCACCCATGGCATCCATCCCGCAAGCACACGTCCTGGCTCTCGGCCAGTACCACCTCAGCCCTCTTCTGCATGAGAGAGTGCCCAGCGGGGCTTGGCCGAGCAGTGACTGCAGGGGAACATAGCGGGCACACGGCAGAGCTGGCACTGCGCCAGCGGCTGCAGCACAGCCCTTTCGCTGCGGCGACAGCTTAAGCTGCACGTGCATTAACTCCCCCTTCAGTGCCAGAGAGAGGGTTCACTATTGTGTTCTCAAACACACACTGGGCAGAACTTGATGTGTGTGAGTGAGAGAGAGAGAGGGAAGGAATCAAGTAACTATAATCAGTCAGTTACTCAGGTCTGAGAGCCATTATCTCCTGAAAGGGGATCAATAGTGAAAGATGGGAAAGTTGGCCTATCCACTGTACCGCTGCGGCGTTATCAGCCTGCAAGCAGGTGTGCCCCTTCACCAAGCCCCACAATGGCATGCTGGGAAAATAGGAGATATTCTGAATCTGGCCTGACGGGTTCTGTGGTTGAGATTTTAGATTAAAAAATACGATAATACTGAAAAATAAATAAAATTACTATTTTGAAAGTCATATTAAAAATTGCATCGATAATAATTTAATCAATTTCTATTTTAACAATATAACCTATTTACCTGTATATATATATACAGATACGTATATACCGATTAATCGCATCCAAAATATGTTTTTGTTTACATAATATATGTATGGGTGTGCTGTGTATATTTATGTATATATAAATGCACACACATGCATGTATATATTTCAGAAAAATTTTATTTTTATATATTAAATATATTTATGTATAATATAAAATATAATAATATAAATATATAAATGTATGTAAATATTTTCAAAATATATACTGTACGTGTGTGTATTTATATACATAATAAACATACACAGTAAACACACATATATTATACGTTTGACAGCATAATTATAATATATATATATATGATATATCTATATAGATAGATCAGTGCTGCATATATATATATATATGTATACTGTATATATATATATAATATAATATATAGATATATCTATATAAACCTGTATATGTTACCGGTTATAGGTCCATATACAGTTTATACACACAGGCACAAAGTATGTGCAAAATGTAAATTATATTTTTGCAAATATTGTACGATTATGAAGTTAATATTTGGTTGCAACTATGCATTTGGTCATATGCAATCCGTTATCCTTATTAATATAGTATTATAATATATTATATACACAACCATTACAGTATACTATATATATATAAAATGTTAAATTTCAAAGAAAATACTAATAACATCAACAAACACTTAAAAAAAGATGTGTTTAGCTGCATGTCATGTGACCATTAACCAATGTCATAGAACCGTGAACATGCAAATATGATACATCATTAAAATATTTATTTTAAAATCTTAGGGTATACTTTAAGTAAATATATTGGGTGAAAGAGGTTAAGATGCCAAAAAAAAGCCTGCACTACGTGTAAATTTAAAAAAATAATAAGATTTAATAAGTATAATAAGACAAAAGCTTTCCAAAGCTAAAGTAATACCTACCTACTAATACACACACACACACACCTATATTCATACATACATAATACATAAACACAGCATACACACACATAGTATGTGTATATATATGAAAATGTAATGCAATTTTCTATGCAATCTTTTGAAATATTTTAAATAACAGCTCAATATGCGAGAATTTCAAACTTGAAAATTATAAGTCAAATAAAATAAGATTTACTTTTTTTTTATGATTGAGGGCTACTGATTATAGTACAGTATATGTGCAAAGCGAGAGAAAGATACAGTCATTCAACATGTAAAATCCATCAAATTGCCTCGTCAAACCATCGACCAGCTTCAAAAACTGAACCTTCTAAAAATACAGACAAGCTGTACTTAAGAACTGCACATAAAATAATATACTTCATATATCTACTGGTATCTTTCAAAATATGGGCCTGGAAGAGCTTCTGCACCTTACTCTCTTCCACAATTTATAGAACGTGGGCCGAAACAGCTGAGCTGACTGCAGTGATGTCACTTGCACTGATGGAATGCTTTGTTCCTCAGCGTGTGCGCATGCCACCTGGGTCTGAGCAAGAGCTGCGAGATGCACACTGCGTGTGCTGCAAGATGGCTGATGCTCCATTCAATTACACCAGCCACCGAAGGCTCATGCAACGAATCCAAACGCTGTTTAAAAATACAGGCACGTCTTATTGTATATCTGCCGTCTATTTTTAGCCACATTGGATGTTCGATTATTTTAAATCTGACTTAAAAGTGAGCTTTATGTATATGAAATTGCAATCCAATTTCAAAGCACTTCCATTCCAACCCTCAGAGTTGGTGTGTGTATCTGTTGGTAAATGCAGTAGGAACAGCAGTAAAGGTAGCTGAAGCATTAATGGGGAATTATACTCATATATTTTTAGTAAGCCTTTGGGCACTTCCAGTGTCCCTAAAAGAACATGGTTGCTAGGCAACCATTATTGTTGCCATGGAGATTCACGTGTTGGCAGCTGCTGCAATCAGCATTAACTCAAGGCACATATTCTCATTCCAGCAGTCAGGCGATAGCAGGCAACTAGGACAGCAAGTGACTAGGATAGTAATCGCATGGAAACATATGTTCGCCCATCATTCGCTGCATTAATAACATCATAAATGGCCAAAATGATCACCGTAGTTTGGTGCAAGTAATGGCTGGTAGAATCAAATATTCACTTTAATGTCTGATGCCCCCATATTAATTTGGTTAATGGTTTGTGCCCTTTTTGGCTATAAAGACAACCTGTGCTTAATGAAAAATGCTGCATATGATGAAAATAAATAAAAACAAAATGTGCTTCACATCTAAATCAACCAGTTCTATTGAAGTCAAAAATATTATATAAAAAGACTAACTCAGCCTGACTTCACTAATTACACCAACGAATATGATTTTATTTATACTACATTAAGTACAAAAACTGGAAGCATTTTACAGTGTAAATCACAGCAATTCTCTTTGCTTAAGTATATTTTTTATAATTTTAAGAATGAAAAACAATGCATCAATTAGATTTCAATTAAAAACCAACCTATGGTTCTCAATCAAATGTCTTGCTTTTACAGAATGTATGCAAAATACTTTACAACCACATACAGCATAAATCTGTCATCAGTTCATTTGAGTTTAAGCCTTTAGATCCTTTAGCGGACCCACCAAACCACATGAAGATTTGGTGGCGCATGTGGGAGGATGTGCAATGCGAAGCCTGAGCTGCAATTGAAATTTCCAGCCCCTTTGGTTCTATCTGTCTATTTGTTTATGCTGACAAATTAACTATTTCCAGTGGAACTGCGTTAGCCAGTTGTACAGCATTTCAAAGGCTGTGGGGGATAAGTGATATTTTCAAAAGATTAAATTGTTTGTTGCAAAGCTGTATGCAAACCTATTGAAACAATTGTGGCATTGGATGAACTATAGCAATGCAGAACACACACACACAATCACAGAAAGCATAATAACTGTTATTTGGGTTGCTGATTTATCTGTCACTTTTCAGGTGACATCTAAGAGATGCATTGTAATAAAATGACAGATATTTAGTTGAGAGATATTCCCATGCTTCCTTGTATCTTTGATTATAAGTCTACTGTTGCTGCTGGATTTCTTGATATTTACCAGTGATGTAGTTTAATGCTATGGGTGGTTAGATGAGATTGCAGATTTCAGTATGATAAGTGCTTAAAATGTTCCTGACACAGGAAAAAACGTATGAAAAAGAAACCTTAAAGGGATAGTTCACCCAAAATTTCTATCTTTCTGTCATCATTTGCTCACCCTCACGTCTTTCCAAATGTATAGGACTTTCTTTCTACTACAGAACACAAAAGATATTAATAACAACATTATAACTCACAAAAAACACAGACGTGATGACAGAATTCTCATTTTCAGGTGTACTATGCCTTTAAGAAGATACAGTATATTAACACTTCCATTCCATATTGTTATGTAAATATTAGCCTAGAGCATCATACAGTTTGATAATGTTTTAGCAGACTTTTTATATAAACATCAGTATTCCTGCAATATATAATATCACTTACTAATAATAATACAGTTCATAATGCACAGTAAACACTAAACTAGTATCCTTTTCTGAACATGGGCTAATTCTAAAGAGCCTCATCTGATTATTTTCATGTGCAAATTTGTTAAAATAGGCTACATTAGAAATTCAGGAACAGACTTAAAAATCTCCATTTACACAAAACTAATTCTCTCTTATAACAAAAATTAAAATGTCTCCCACCCACTTCAGTCCTTGAATATAAACAATGGGTAATTTTTTTGCCAGGTGAGCTAAGTGTGGACAGGTGACCAACGGCGTGTTCACACAAGTCAGAGCTACTGTACAATTTCTCGCTTTCTTTAATTGTCAGTCAAAAAACTGATGCTGGCAGGGAAATAAAAGCAGAGACTGACTTCTAAGAACAACCTCTAATGGCCTACGTTCTCTGTTCTTTCTTTCTGACATTTAACAGCTCAGTTGTGAGAGCGGCTAGTAGATCAGATGCCTCAACATGTATGTTTGACCTCAAGAGATGTAAGCCCAAACACAGTCATGTGCTTTCTTGACCCATCAGGAAAAAAAAAACAAAGGTGACAATGGTTCATGCATATGAATGGTACACACACATATACTTAGAATGTGAGTGAATATAAAGCCCAGTGTATCATGGATACTTTATATAAAACTACAAAGCTTAATCCCAATCAGTGTACACAGATTGATCTTAGTGCACAGTATACAATATGCGAAGGGCAAAAGCACCTAAAATAAAACTTGAGAGGCCTGTACTGCATTCTGATTGGTTCGTACAACCTGACCTGACTCCACTCCTATCCAGGTCCAGTACCTAGAAATCCTCTAAAGCAGCACTCATTGGGAGTTTTAACAGCTTATTAACAACTAAATTAGGTCACAGTGGGAGAGAAGGGGAAGCCTTAGTTATGTTCTTTCACATGGGTGAGGACTGTATCCTTTACAGACAATGTGAAAAACGGAAGCCTCCCCTCCCAGTCCAGCTGAGAGCAGAATGTGGAGGGTGAGGAGTACAAATCTAAACAGGGACTTCATAAACATCACTCCATCACTGACCTGCTGCTGTTTGCTCAGCACAAAGAGATATACAGTATACAAACACTGAGGTCTGATAATAAAATCCATATCGTAGATTAGCAAGGTTGAACAAGTCTGATGCATAAACACACATAGAGTATATGCTACTAACGGCATTCTTCTTTAAATAAATCAAAATGATTCAATTTTGCTTGATTAAGACAATATATTGCATATGACAAACAATTAAACCAAATGTTGCATTAAATTGCAACAAATACAGATAATTTATGTTTGGTCTTTTTCTACACATTTAAATTTGAATTAAAGTAGAGATTTGACTGACCATTATAGTATGCACTACAATGCACCGAAATTCAGGAATGTAATTCTAAAGGTCAGATCTCCTCAAAAGCATGCATTTACATGCTCACAAATACTCAGCTCACAAAATCAATTACCTGGCAGGATAGTTTATCTGAAGAGCATTTAAAGATAATATTCCGTGAGCCAGAGTCAACGTACATGTTAAGTGATTTAAAACTGAAAAAAAGACGCAAATTTAGTGGGTTTTATTTTTTTAATCGCACAGAATGTGACGATGGCTCGGTCGGTAGCTGGAGGAAGCTGAGCCATACCCCTCATCTAACCACAATGCGTTTGATTTGTCACGGAAGCTCAGCAGTTTCGCAGTCTTTATAACGGATTGTTATGCAACTTACTTCTTAAGTTTAAGAATAATGCATGCTAAATTTGCAAAAAATATATGCAATTTAAATAAAAGCACGCGTCAGTGTCTCGTCTCGTCTCGTGGTTTTATGTTGTGTGATTTGAACGCAACATGCACCATGCTTTGCATTTTCGTAAACTAAAGGACAAATCACACCCGGTCACATTGATATTTTAATGCACAAACTACATTGCATAATCGTTCGAACAATTATTTACATGTACTAAAGTGTTTAATATAGTGTCAGAGAACTGTTTGAAATGTTGTGACATACGTGCTTGTGTTAACCAATTTACAGGTTCAGTACAACGTTGTATACACTTAGCTGCAACTTAACATAAGTTCAATACATTATTACTCTGATTATACGGTATTTCGTTAAAAAACGAGTTCTTATGTTAAGTTGACAATTGATTTATTTTTAATTCAACTGGGAAAGATAGCCTATTGAACCCTGCTTTCCAGTCATTTCAACAACAAAAAATGTTTCATGGTCTGTGCAATAATATTGTCTACACAATGCATCACTGTAAAATATGACGCGACATTAAAAACACAAGCTATCTCTAGCATGACAAGAAAACTAGCATAAGCAATAACTCATCCGTCGTGAAGATTTTTAGAAGGATTTAGGGCCTGTGGAGAAAGTTGTTATTTAACTCTTTCAGGGGTAGTTCACATTGTTAAGCTAGTTTCCTTTTTTCTTTTGAAACCACGACAGCACTGATTTGTACGAAAAAGAACATGCACCAAAACATATTAAGTCGCGTGTTCACGGTTAAAAACGTGTAATCTTTGATTAACATACCTTAAAGCATGCTATATGTAAGCTAATGCAAAATAGTCTGCTGCACATTACTGCATGTAAACGTCTAAAAATTCTGCCTTACTTGAGAGCGAATATTTGAAGTCCTTTCATCCAGGAAAATATGATAATTGGCTCCGTTGATTTTTAACATATACGTCTTATTCATATAGCCTACCACATCAGAAGTCCTACTGGCCCCTATAGCACTCGGAGGTACAACTTTACCAGATTTTCCCTGAGAAACAGGGCCCTCTGGCCAATCTAGATTAAAAAATGTTTATCTGTTTTGAAGTGCGGAACAATAGGTGATGCCCTGTGACCCCGCGGAGCCTCGACCTCGCGCAGGGTCATTGTGGTGCACAGGGAAAGGGGGCTTTGGGGCCTGAGACCCAATGCACTGACCCGGAGCTTCGCCATTCATGCCGCCTCACTGCGGTTGCCTGCAGCCTCTATTGTTTCAGTACGAACAATGGCGTTTTCCCAGGGAAAATAAGCTCTTTAAAATTCCCTTTAAAGTTGCAGCGCGACATTAGCACAAATTGAGTGACTGCTTTGGATGGTTTGATGCAAAAGGAAATTAATTGCATATAAAAACAAAAAATTAATCATTATGTCTTAGTTTTATTTGTTTCATTTGAGCAAGTTATTAAATCTACCTGCCAGTTTGTTCTCCATCGCAAACAGAAACGTTATGATCACAACAAAGTGTGATAAAAATGAAGAATAACCTCTGTAGCTCCTCCTAAAAGTACATTTCATTACATTAAACCGTTAGTGCACCAAAGGACAAACACAAACGATAGTAAAACGTTACTCTCATTTTGTCTGTTTTGTATTTCTGTGTTGTTCCTTATGAACATTAGCTTCACGTGTCGATGGCTAAAAATAAAAGAAATTCAATCACTAACATGACAGACAACTACGGTACTTCGATTAATTATTAATGCTGCATCACTTCTCACTGGCTTTTCTGGAAGAACCAAAAGCATTTCTATATAAAAAAAAAGAGCTTTAGAGAAATGAGAGAAATTAATCCACAATCCTTTTTCTGTAATATTCAAACAGAAAGATATATAGCCTAAATTTCATTCTTGCTGTAAATGATTTTTAATAATAAAAAAACGGTTCTTCTATTTTTCTGAGAAGTTCTGATTTGGTTTTCTGTGTGGAATACTAACAACTGCACGTGCGGAAATTATATAATTATCATTTGGGTTTATAGGTTACTGCAGGCGATAGGCTAAAGCACAACAGCCTGATTGGCTGTGAATTTATCCTTCTTAGTATCCTATATATTTCTAAAAAATTATGAAACAAATGAGCCTTAAACTATGAGTCTCAACTGATTCCAGTACGATGAAATAAAATGACATTTGTCTTTCCAAATGATTCACGGGAAGCAAGAAATGTACTCTAACAAATACAGTGAGCCTGAGCAATGATTCCTCCATATAGGCTAACTTGGACCACAGTGGCGTCGTAACGGACAAACGTTCACAAACTGAACGTGACAAATTGCGTTCAAAACACTAACGCACAATGTGCATCAGTAGTCTAAAATGAGATCTACACCTCTGAGTTTTATTTAATGCACTGATAAATGTAATATCAGTGATGTATACATTAGACACCACGGGTCGGCTCTTCAACGACACAAAAGCTTGATGTTTTTGTTGAGAGGTCTATTGCAACTTCAAATTTGCAACTGTGTATGTGTGTGTGCGCGCGAGGGGGAGAGGTAGAGAGAGAGAGAGGGAGAGATTTAACTCATTATAATGCATAGCGACCTGCCCTCTTTTGAAAAAAAGAGAAAAACGCAGCCATGCTTTGCAGGGGCTCCAGCCCCTGACTCACTGCAAGATAGGGCAAGTCGCTTAGAGGAGGCATCCAACTACACATCGACAGAGAAACCCGGGAATACAATTAAGTTTCTTTAAATCGCGAAATGCGCGTTATAATACGAAGACAGCTTCGCGAAAATGAATGGATATGAATGCAAGGAAAACCAAGACCACCTGCTGAGGAAGTGGAGCGAGCGAACGCGTAAGTGTGGAATATTGTGGGATACATATATGGGATTACATATATGGGATTACGTATATACAACATAAAACAACAAATGCAAAAACAGAACGCTTAAATTGGAACGCGTCTTGTATTAGACAAAACGTAATTGTTAGTGTTTGCTCGCGATCGGCATAATCAGTAGCCTACCTTACGGGGATGAAGCTTTCCCACGTTGCACTTGCTATTGTTTTTACAGTGCATGGAAAGCATTACATGCCAAATCAAAGCACACCAATGTTTCAAACGGCTTACCCACCGTTTATCGCAAAAGCGAACCGGTTTTCACGCAAAACGCACGAGGGCTCGTTACGTGTTGGTTTCGCTTTGTTTGTACCCGCTTGATTCCCACAGACAATAGATTAATGGACTCTGGGTCAACTATGTCATATTTTACTGTTCATTATGAGAGCACAAACACTGATAAATCAGAAGCGCGTGGGTTAAATACCAGAAACGAGAAAGCGGTTCGAATTATAATGCAATGCACAGACATTTTTGGTCAAAAATGGCGTTTCCCTTTGTTTCTCGATTCGATTCATACGGCCATCGTACGCAAAAATCTGATTTAAACTGTGATTTGCTAATGATTCAAAGAAAGCTGCGTGACTTGGAGCATAAAAACACGAAATAGGTTTTAACGCCGTAGACCCATGAACCAAAGGTGTTTTACCGGCTGTAGGTCTCTCTTGGTATATGGCGATAGTTTATTAGAATTGTCAGTGTTTTTCAATTTTCAGTTAAATATTGTATGGTTTTTGATCCCACGATTACCTAATTGTATGAACATAAACCACTGGCATACAAGCCATACATGCTAATTAAAAACAGCATACAGTAGTAGGTTTTTGTTGAGAGGTCTGTTGACACTGATGTAAACAGAACGTCTGCTCGATGCGGATTACTGCGAAACAAACTCGACTTTCAGATTTTTCCCAGGCTGATTGTTGCACCAGGTTTAAGAAGTATGATCTGAGAAATTCTCTGTAACACTCACTAATGACAGCTTCTTTTTTAATGTATGCATACGCTACACAGATTGTGCAACAAACTGTACCTTCGTGTGTGTATCTGAGAGAGTAACACAAGCTTCTCTAATGCATAAGCAGTATCTGGGCCAAGCAAAACTATCCGGCTAAACTCTGAGGTTATAAAAAACGTCCTATCACAGTCTAAATACGCAAGACAGCGTTCAGAAATCCTAAGGGAAATTCTTCACAGGAAATGCTGATGATGACAAACTTAAATTTCAATAGTTAATTCTCTTTCCTCTTAGTTCTAGGCCTATTACGCTGATCGATTGACAATGATGACAGGCGTCTTGTAAGCAGCGGATGCTATTAAAGAAGGAGTAATTATTAAAAGGAAACCAATAGCGCGGTTACGTCAGAGCAAACGTGCGCTCCTATTACTCTCAAGGACATAAGGAGACGGTCAGGACGTTGGTCGCAAACATCTGTTTGCCCAGTGACGTCACCACCCCCATGCAATCCTCTTCTGCTAAAAGCAGATGCCTTATTTGTTTGGCTGGAGAGCCATTAATCCTAAAGTCAGTCAGCGTAGGGAAAAGACTGGACTGAGAGAGAGACCGGTACCGTTTAACAGCACGGATATTGGGAATATTCAGCCCATCTTCAGTCCAAGAAGAAGCTGCGGGAAGTAGGCTACCTTGGTTTTGTCGGCTGTTTTTTCGAATGGAATACAGAACGCATTTGGATGCTTCTTTTCTCGAACATGCGTATTAGCTTAACGCGCCGTTTGCCTGGAATTTATCTGAATTCTTTTTGACGCATTCGAGGGTTCAGTATTTGGGTGCACATTTAACTGGAAGCCTATTACGTTTCTAATATGCAATTTTTTGTGTTTTCTTCTTGTAGGTGTTTGAGTACGTACGGACGTGGTCGAAGCCCCTGACGATTTTTTGACAGAGCAGAGGTCCTTTCAAGCAGTTGAAATGGTCAACCCCCCCTTGTCCCTCTTTGTCCAAGACTGGCTGTGATTTTGAAACCAGCTCCAAAAAATAACGAAGGCCTTATCCCTTTGCTGTCAACGTTTCATGGTCATATTTCATCATACGGCGGTTAAGTAATCCTTTTGAGCATTCGCTTCGTTTTATTGCAGATCTGTGCTGTGCTTAAACACTTAACGGAATGGTTTCAATAGCACAGGACATCGCCGAGATGGGGTTTGAAAAGCATTCATTTAATAGGAAATACGCCGTAGTAGAATCATAAGCGCCGGGACACTAAAACCAGAGGCTGGGGAATGACTGGATAAACGAAGGCTTTCATGATAATACAGATGCTTTGGGTTGCTTACAACGAAGCAGAGGGTTTGTGGTATGTTTTAGACAGGCTCTGCGTGATTTGAGACTCTGGCTCTCCGTGTTCACAGCGGACCTTGATTTAATGTCTTACAATTAAGGCACGCGGTGAATGCCAAGAGCGGAGCCTTCCACCATCAGCAGGCCAAAAAAATACTGCAGGGTTAAAAATTCTTCCTGAAAATGTGATTAAATTCCTTCCCCCCTCCCCCCACCCCAATAAAGCTAGTTTTGATAGTTCTGGTCTGTGTGTTTTGGATATTGTGCTAACGAATTGTGAAAGTATATGTGTACTGCAATCTGGAAAACCATAAAAAGGAAACAATGCGATACGCTGCAGAGGTCGTGAAGGTGAGGCGCTCTGCCTGTCCACAAAAGTGGTGATGCCTGGAATTTCACTCTGTGCAATCTCTTACGGCATCACGGGGAACAGTTGTCCGGGGAACAACAGATAAAGTAAATAACATAAAACTAACCATTTGCACATGTGCAAGCGAGTGTGTTTGAGCGGCAAAAGATAGCTGGTATTTTAAAAATCATAAAACACAGCATGAAGGAAATGCATTGTATTTGAGCAACAATTAGAGATCACATTATTGTTGTTTTCTGTATCTGAAATGATATAAAACAAACCTATAAGTCAGCCAAACATGCACTCACCCAACTGTTTACGTTGTTCTGCATTTTACACCACAGATTATCTAGAAAACCGTAGATGAATACCCACCGTCGCCTGAGAATCAGAGAGAGACTGACATTAATGGCAAAATTACCAGAAATGTATCTTCTCTGTTGAAAGAAAATATGGGAATGGCCTGTTTAACGTTGATTTTCTTCTACAGTAATCTTCAATCCAATTGAACGATCCCTAAGGAGATGTCGACCCCTAACGGCTAAAAACGTATACGTTAGTCTCCAAATCAAGACTTAAAGAGACAGTACACACAAAAAAAAATTCTGTCATTATTTACTCACGTCGTTCCAAATTTGTACCACTTTATTTCTGTTGTTAAAAAACAAAAGGAAGAATTAGTTGAAATTTTGGTTGGACATAGTAGCCAAAACTTTTTGGTTACCACTGACTTCCTATACACCAAAAAATGTATTACAGAATACTACATATTACATTACAGAATAATGAGAATGGACGAGGAATATTTTCACCCCTCCCCCCGCAAAAAAAATAAAAAACAAGCATATAAATTACAAATCCACCCAAATGTTGCTGCGTTGAGACATTAAGATCATAAATCAAACAAAGAAGAAAAAATAAGGTAGGCTATATGCAAAACATATATTTAATATGTTGAATACAGATACAGTTCAGTTTAGATGGAAATAAAAGGAAAACCTCCACGCAGTTACATATTTAGGGTCAACATGACAGTGAAGCTAATCGTCTGTCAGAATTAGTCGTGGGAACGAGGTGTAAAGCTGAACACTTAACTAATGGCAACAGGAATGGAGCAGACTCAATATAATAATAAAAATAAATAAAATAAAAATAAATAAATAACCTCCACAGTATTCAAGAAATGCTAAATAAGCCTTACTAAAGACACTTTTAGGAACAAGGCACCATGATACTGCTGTCCCAGCTGAGTTACGTAACACACGGCGTCAGAACATTTCAAGATGTTGGCGGAATGATATTTATACATACGTCACATCCCAAAAAAAAAATACCTTAACCGTAATAAAACATGGCAAATCTGGAAGATGTACGATGTAGCCTAGCTACATGAGAAAAGCACGCATGTCTATACACTAAATCCTCTATCACATTCCGCATAACCATTATTAAAATAAGCTAGACGCTCAATGCAGAGCAGTCATGCATCACATAAACTCTGCCATCATTATTCAATTCACCGCGAGCCTTGACAGATCAGCACGCGCGGGCACGATTGCTCGAGGCGAGCTGCTCTCGTATCAGAAGTATGCAGTAATTGGTATAAAGTGACCACTTTGAAATGATAAAATTGCTACTCACTAAAAAAATAACATGTCTCGGTTCATTGTGTTGCTATGCAACCAGTGTTTGTTAAAAGAACGAAAAGAACAGAACATGTGGCGCAAGATTATAAATAAAAAACTGACATGTATAGAGCAACTCCGCCTCCTGCAGGAGCAGCAGAATTTAACAGCTTATTTAAAAGATTACTTGAATGTAAACAACACATTCATTCGTGGAGTCAAGCATCTATTCCGCTGCTAAGTGATGAATAATAATATTTATTAAACGAGTACACATCATGAGTGTACGAGGGAACAGAAACCGCGAATCAAAAAACAAAAAAGTGGACTGAATGAAATACTAGTATTATACTTTGGGATATTGCGTCTATTATTATGGTAAGTGAACGGTAAGAATTATTCCAATGATTTGGAATTATTTATGAACGATTTAAATGAACACGATTTAAGTGTACGTCGTTGTCACAGGAAATCACGTCGCATGTTTATTATAGACCCAGGGGCGCCGTAAGGGGGGAAGGTTAGGGCGATTCTAAGGGCCCGACGATGGAGGGGTCCCCCGAGGGGGAGGAGAAGGAAAACGCTGATTTCTAAGAGGGCGACGCAGCAGGAACGGGACCCATTAGGCGACCCATGTTAGATCACTTTCTGAACCTAGTTCAAAGGTGGCCTACTCAGCACAAGTCTGGCTCAGCACGTGTTTCCCAAAAAGAAAAGAAGGACGTGTGGCCAAGTATGTTGGTTCCACCAGTACCCTACTGGGAATTGTGCATCTGCACATTGTAACCATCCAAGGCCACCACACAGAGGTGAGTAGTAGTGAACAAACAAAAAACCTAACACACCTGCAGCAAGTGGGCAGCCCAAAAGCGGCGGCGCCAGGGGGAGCATTGGGGTTCGGTGTTGCCTGCCCTCCAAGCGCGTCTCACTCAGTTGTGGTATGGAGGATGGAAAGAAGCGCGGATAGTCCACTCCCCCACCCACAATCCCTGACGACCTGAGACTCAAACACTGACTTTCAGGTTACAAGTCCCGACTTGCTATCCATTTACCCCGGCCAACGACTGCCCCCCTAAAAAAATACATAAAAAAATCCTCCTCAAAAGCACTCATAAGCATGGTAAAAATTGGTGATAATGTTCTCCCAATCAGACTGTAGGCTTTACAATCGCTTTTGGGGAAACGAGCCCTGAGAGACAGAGGTACCATATAAAAACTAATAATATGTAAATACACCTCACAAAAATTGTGTCTCATTTGTAGAGAAAAGATGTTCCGGTAGTTGAACGTTCTTAAGTAAAAACAACAATGGAAAAAAAAATCTAAAAATTATTTCAATGTAATTTTAAGGGTTAGGGTTCGGGACAGCCACCTCAAAATTGAAAGTAGCCCATAAATTAAACAAAAGCTTTAAATGTGAGTTCATAGCAGTTAAAAACACTTAACATAAGGTGTTTACAAATATTTTATAAACTGAACCACAGAAAAAGTTGTAAGACATTGCTAATTAATATCATACATAAACATTTCAGTGTGCGTTTAATGTGTGCAGTCTGACACCATGTGGCACAGGACAGTCATTGCAAAAAAACATTTACTTAAGCGCGAGCTACTGTGTATGTGCAGTTTATAATTAGTTGCAGGTTCTAACCTTTTCAATGGAGAGTATTGCAGCTTCTGAAAAATAAAATTATAATCATAAAAAGAAATAAATAGATAAATAAAATAGTCATGTTGAAAGATCTATCTCACACACAAAAAACTGACTATATCATTATTGAAGACTGAGATCTAAGGAGCTGAAGTTTCTTAATTCATTGGAAAAGCTGTTTGTAGGCTATATAAAGTAAAGACTGCAGTGAATACAGAAGAGAAGAGAGAGAGCTGAGCTGCTTGGAGTGTAAAGGCAGACTTTAGCTTGCGACTGCTGTTTGACCTTCCAGCCTCATCTTGTCTCATTTGCCCAGTTTGATAAGACATAAGGGCATAAGGCCCTTCCTGTTGACAGTAATTTCTCAGGTTGTGTATTTCCATTACTGCCAAGCTAAAACAACATAGTCAGAGCTTTATTGCCAAGTATGTTTGCAAATACAAGGAATTTGTTATAGTGTCACAAAAGTCCAGTACACAGAGACAACAACAACAACAAAGATAATAAAAAATATGAGATGCTGAATAACCATACACATATGTATATAATATATAAATAAACAAAAAAATAGAAAAATTAATTAAAATAAAATAAAAAGTCAATAGTTGGTATAGACATATCTATTTTTATTAATTTGCATATATAAAATACAACATTTAAAAGCTATGGTCCTCTGTTTAACATCTTTTTAATAACAAACAGCTGAACATCACTGTTGATAGCTATATTATATGATAGCATAATGACTAGCAAGTGACACCACTTGAGTGCAAAAAAATATTGTGAGCACAAAATTCTTTATGACCACGCGGGGGCGACTCACGTTCACAAATGTACCCCCTTTCTTTTTAAAAGCATTGTCTCAAAAGTTCGCATATGAAATATGTTAAGTACGCATGTACACTCCACTCACAAATGCAAAATTACAAGAGTTTTCGCACAACTGCTCTGAGTTTTTAAACCATGCTGCAGGTGTGATTTTTTTTTAGGATTAATAAAAAACCCTAGCGCTGATCAGAGAAATGCAGTGCTCTTTTCTAGAGACGAAGGTAGGCTACAACTTAGACAAGTCCACGGATATTAGAAAATGAAATTTTTTCATGCTAGTTTTGCTTTGAAGATTACATTTTATCCAAAGAATTTATTTAATATAGTGAATAGCCTACTCTTAAAAAAAAAAATCAATAACACATTGTTGGATCATGCGCTGAAACGAACATGGGAGAGACAAAACATCAAAAGTCTAATTTTTGAATATCAGCGAGTAAAAATGCAAAGTAACAAATATCTAAGAAAATTAATGTGTTGCCATTTTCCACGACATTGCGAGATGAATAACAGTGTTTTTCTTTACATTTTCTTATTTTTAATTTTAAAGTTTGTATGTCCCACGAAAATTTTCAACAACAACAAAAACAACAACAACAGAAAGCTTAGTGGTCTTCTCGCTAAGGCCGCGTGTCCACCAAAGCGTTTTTTTGCCAGCTGAAAACGCTCAGCTGTGAGCGCTTGAGAGCGCAGCGGTTTTTTCCGTCGAGACGCTGTTATGGAGAACGAAACCTGCAAAAACAAAAAATAAATAAATATGCAAACGAAATAAATGTGGGATAATACACAAATATTGTTTAATACATATAGAAATAATGAACATGTGATTAAAGTGGAACTAAATAAATAAATGGTGGCAAATGAATGTTTAAGGAACTAATAAACCTCATCCTATTTATTTTCCTTTGATCCCTCATTTATTTCTGAATGTAGTTCCACATTTATTTTTCCTCTGCACAACATGCTAATGAGAGGGTGTCAACCATGGACTTGGTCGGGGTCATGTCATAGCGTCACTCAGCTTGACGTTTGAGTTTGGGGGGGCCAAACCGAACCGATGGATTTGGTCAGACGTACTTTTAAAAACATTTTAGTTTTGCTATAGTAAATCTACATTCACATTTACATAGAGCAGTGGCAAGTGCGTGAGTTTTCATGGTAACCACATACATTGCCCACAAATTACAGCTGCGCTTCTATTCTGCCACACTAAACACCTTTAAAATGCACAATAAACATGTCTGCCTAAACGATCTCAAAGGAGGCTTTTATTAAACAAATCAAGGAGTGAATTACTCATCCACTGTTTAAAACAGCCTTGTTGGGCTTTGATAAGTTATGCCAATGAGGCGCCACACTTTTTATTTAGTTCATTGAATAGACGATAAACAGTTATATTCTAAAATCTATTTTAAAAGGTTGGTCTGTGAAACTTGAATAAATTTGGAGTAACTGTTCGGGGCATTAAACCCAACAGTAGTGTGCGGCAAAACCGGCTGCGTCTGGTCACTTTATCGGAGTCCGGAATCATTAAGCACTGCATTAATATCTTCATCTGAGTTTTTCTTTGTCTCCAGATTTCTCTGCAGTTCGTGTATGTTGTTAAAAACGCGGAACATCATTTTATTCCACACAGCAGGCAAGCATTACGTTAAGTCTATTATCCACCAAAATGCAAATTCGTCACATGACAATTATTACGCAAATGAGATTGAGGGAGACGTTAAGTTTGTTTAGATTTTTTAATTTACTTACAACAACAATTAAAAATGTATTAACTTTTACGTATTCACTTTTACATGTATTATTAACTCCATTATATACATTTTTACTTCATAGAATTTTTTTAATAAATAAATAGTACAATTCTTAAATCGCTATGGGGGAGCCAGGACCCCTGGCCCCCCACAAGCATGCCCATGCTGGGGCGCGACTGGGGAACAATCACCATTTTTTATGACAGGAAATGCATGGTGTTCCTCCGTATGCTACGTAATGTCACTTTTCCATTCAACAGAGAGAACATCAAAAACTGAGCTGTATTGTCGCTACAGTATCTGAATTTTACAAAGACCCAACGAAAATGGCCAGTGTCGTTTCTGCCATCATTTTGAGTAACCATTGTCTCAGCTAGATGAAAAACTGTCAGATTCAAGGTATCCCAGTGGGTATCGTGAGATTATTCACTTTATCAGTGGAATAGGGCTCGTTCTTTGATGGCAGCTAGGTTTATTAGGAGGTTACTGCTCGTTGCTTTAGGTACGGACGAGTCCTTGTATGCTCGTAAACAGTCTTCACAACCAAGTCGCTCTGCAGCCAATCTCATCCTCTTTACGGCGGGAGAACAATTAGTGACATAACAAGGGTAATCGCAGTTGATCTCAATTTTATTGTACAAAAAACAGCGGTATATCATCGTGAGATGTATGAAGTGGTTTAATCGAGGAACAGACAGTTTTTTTCCCATTAGTTATCAGAACAGAAAATACAAGTGACAAAATTATGTTTATTAAGCAAATAACGGTTCAATATTGCAATTAAGAGCTATGTAAGCATTAATATTTTACATTAGCCACTTAAAATCTTTTATGATTTAGCTCTCATGATTATAACTACAAAACTAACACTATGAAAAAGTGTAAGATAATAATCAGCCCCCTTGACTGATGAAGTTAATACGCATGCGCAGGCAAAAGCTCAAGTGCGTCACACACGATCCGCCTACTCTTGCATAATTGGCACCCTCTCATTAGCATGTTGCGCAGAGGAAAAAAAATGTGGAACTACATTCAGAAATAAACGAGTGGTCAAAGGAAAATACTTTGGATGAGTTTAGCATTTCCTTAAACAGTTTCCATTTGCCCACCAATTTATATTATATATTTTCCTACTTTCATCACATGTTTAATTATTTATTTATGTATTTAAACAAGAATATGTGTATTTATGCACACATTTATTTATTTGTGTATTTATTGTTTTTGCAGGTTTCGTTCTCCATACTCTGTTGTTATGATACGGAATATCCGCTGAAGTAATGGCATGGCAGACACATCGCGAATGAAATGTTTCTCCAAACATTATTTCATAATTATGATAGTCCGGCAATTCGATCAGTAAAGAAATAAACACTCGGAGACAAGCAATATTAACTTCAGTTGTAGTACAAGCAGGGTGGTCGGTATTAGTCCCACCCCTTCTCCACTGTGATTGGTTAGCTGACTAAAAAGTGACAGTGATGAGCGCAGCGTTTTATCCAAAGTTGGGGAAAAAAACGCCCGAACTTTTAGCGCGAAAAGGACGTTCAGCGCTTGGCACGCTCCTGGCGTTTTAAAAAACGCGGCGCTCCCATTTAGAACAATTGAAAAAATACGCCAGCCTCGGGAAAAAACGCTTTGGTGGACACGCGGCCTAATAATTGTTTCTAAAAATAGAGATTTGATCCATGAGTTTGTTACCAGGTCACTTGACCTGAGTATTTGCCTCTCCCTCAGCTACGAAAAATGTCTGTAGCATCCACCTGGAAACAACATTAGCACAGAACATAGGCTATATTATAATACATTTACACTTACATTTAGTCATTTATCCAAAGCGACTTAAAAATGAGGACAATGGAAACAATCAAAATCAACAAAAGAGCAATGATATGCAAGTGCTATAACAAGGCTCAGTTAGCTTAACACAGTATAGCAAGTTTTTTTATTATTATATAATAAATAAAACAGATAGAATAGACAAAGAATAGAGCAAGCTAGTGTTAGAGGCTTTTTTGCTTTTGTTAATTGTATAAAAAAAGAAAAAGAAAACAAATAGATATAAAATAGAATTAGAAAAGCTAGCAGTAACTAAATAAAGTTGTAAGGCTAAAAGGGAATGTTTTTTTTTTGAAAGAATAGAATTAGAATAGAGTGCTAGGGCCCTACACACCCGGACCAATGCGGCGCCAGGCGCGAAGCAAGTGTTTTTTTTTTTTGCTAGTTTCAGCCTGACACAGTTGCCATTTTCACGTCCTGTGCCATGTTGTTTAAATAGCAAATGCATTTGCACTCATTTGTGCGCCCATGGTCTGAAAACGGGGTGTGTTCAGGTGCATTGTTGGCGCGTTACTATTTTGAGGCAACTGAATTAGACTGCGCCATTGACCAACAAAAAACTGGGGCCGTTCAAGCTCAAACGGTGTGCACCGTTTTGCTACGGTTTACGGTTTGAACGACATGCTTCCTGGAAACGTGTGCAACGGGGTTTGAGATACGTTCTCTTGTTTGGTGGGTGTGTCAAAAAATGTCAGCCCAATCAGCAGCAGCATGTATATAAACCACGCGGTATTAAAGAGACAGCTTGCACAAAGTAATTAACATCCAAATAAATTCACTAGAGCAAGTATATTGCTTGCACATGTTCATTTACATTAAAGGCAAAATAACTGAAAAAATAAGAGCACAAGTATAGATCTGGAAATTCTTTAAGTCTGTCTAAATATCATTCAGTAATTGCAATGTCTTCTGGTCAATATCCTTTCCTTAGGAAGGTGTGCTAAACACTGATTAATGTAACATAAAAATAATATACATATTTATATATTTTGCTATTATATTATGGAGTGACACTTTAATAAACCTTTCTATACCCCTCTGATTATATAATGGTAAAAATTACAATATCATAGCACAACAACAGAGATCAGCAATAATGATAAGCCTAATAAAATAAGGTCATATAGCTCATAACACAACTCGGGGCTGAAGTGATTTCTTCACCTGGGGTGGAAACTACGGGGATGTAGGGGGAGCTGGCTCTTAGTAAGACATGGGCTCCCCTAAAAAAAGTGAGCCTTGTGAAATTTTGGGGGGTTCCAAAATATTGACAATGGTTCTTTGACGGCAGTTTCAGTTTTGTGAATGTGATATCGTGGATTGTTTGTAAAATTGCAAAAATATAATTTCATTATGGCATGACGGCGATTTAAACCTAATCACTTCAATAAAGACTTCATACATGCGATTCTTGTCAGGAGCATAAGGTGGGGTCGATGCGTGCAAATTCCACTCATGTTTGTAAATGGTAACTCAAAGATTCGTAGAAGCTTCTGTGTTAATGTAAGGCATGTTATTCTTAATTATGTGTTGTGGCTGGGTTGTTATAGGTCTGCGTGACTCTCGATGTCTTAGGCCTAAATGAATGGAGGAATTATGGTATTCTTCTGTAGCCTGACGACGAGTAACTAACCGTTGTTCATGTAAACTCAAAGACAGCCTGATACTTTGTATATAGACTATTTGTGGGGGGCTGTTTGTTTGTTTACTAGCATTATGTTGAAAAAGTATCAATGCGGTAAAATCGTATAGTGATACCTATATAGTGCGTGCATAAAGAAAGTAGGAGACACTGGTAGCTTGTATGTATTTGTAGTATTGTAAGCCTAATTCTTCAGCTGCCGGGGTGTTCTCTTTTATTCTGGAGGGCAAGGGCAGTGACTGTTATATCGAGCGTATTTTGCAGTATTAAACACGTATTTATACCGATTTAATCAGGCTCCGAAAATTCTTCAAAAAGAACACCAAGAATGGCCTTCTCAGCTGCCATAGATGCAACTCTTGCGTCATCAGAACAGTATGTTCAACGCACATCTGTTTCCCATTTAAAAAAAAAGTGTTGCACGTTTTTGTCGTGGCTGACGAACTAGTCTAAACTGTGGAGCCAATATTTTTTCATTGTATTTAAAGAGCGATTCGTAATATGCATTGCATTCGCAAGCGTGTACACTGTGCTTATTACACACACAGGAACGAGCGCAGCACCACAAAATTTTTAAAAATGTCAAAATAAATCAGCGTGTAAATAGTGAAACCCGCCATGGCGCGAGCGAACTGGGTTTTAAGGGGATGGGAGAGGAGCCTCTGATTGGTTATGGCACGTAGCTCAAAACAACACATGATTCATTTAGAGAATAGGGACAAACCTTTGAGACCATGGCCTGCGTGCCGACCATTTTCGTCTTAACATAGCAAAGTGGATTCCGACACGCCCTACCTTACCAAAAAGTAGTATACTTCAATTTTATTTTATTAAGTATACTTAAGTAAATTTCAAGTATATTTTTAAGTATACTTTATATAGTAAGTATACCAATATCAGTGTACTAGTAGTATACTTGTAAGTGTACTAATTCAATACTCCTTGGGACTAAATTGGCCCACTTTCTAGTATATAAAAGAATACATTTAAGTATACTTTAAGTATAACAGTGGTAAAATTTAAGTACACAACAGTTTACAACAATATTTTAGATTGTACTGCAACTATACTAAAAGTGAACTTGTATGAATACTGATAGTTTTCTAATTAAATATTGTAGTAGCATTTTTAGTACACTTTAAAAATATAGTCTTAGTAAACTACTAGTTTAATACTGCAAGTATACTCGTAAGTTTTTTAAAGTGAACTTTACATCATACTTTAGTAATCCTATGTCCCTTATTTGGTATTATTTTCGTTATATAAATCTGAACCTCCAAAACCCCAACAAGACCCGAACCGGGTATCTGATTGTAAAAAGTAGCGTCTGGACTACTCCAACAACAAATTCTTTTTGTTAGATAGATTACAAATCTGTAACACCAGGAGCCGAACAAGGACCCGGTTCATGGTGAACCCGATGACATTACACCTTGTGGAATGCGAGCCGGCTTCTTGCTTCTCCAGAAACAAGGGTACAACTGCCAGGAGACCTGAAGTTCTAGCTACATTAATCTAGGACAAAAACCTTTTCTGAAGAACCACATTGTCTGCAGCAGTGTGTGTGCTATGCTGTTTTGTATATCTGTTTCTTATAGGACTATTTTTATTGTGCTTACGATAACAACCACTCATATATACCTGTACATATAGCTTGTTAGATCTATGCATTCGTTTGCTGATCTAAACAGTGTATATGATTTGTTGGTACGTAGGAATATATTAGGGCCCTGCGCACCTTTAGCTTCACTCCACGTTCGATCCTCCAGTACCATGTTTCCACACAAAGAGTAATAAACTCCACGGGATCTCAAAACGCCCAATTGGGATTCCGGCTTTTCTCATTGGAAAAGCCCATCTTGAGAGGCGGGGATCTTCTATGACCTTAAAGCTGACACACCATGTGACCCGTTCTGTTGGTGGTTCAGTGAGAATGCTACGATGAAGATGTGCGAAGGCAGGCTACCAAAGTGCCAGGCTCCGGCTAGTCCTTTTAGTCATCACAGTGATTCTGCCTCCAACCTAGCTTTCTCATCAACCAACTTCGGCAAGATCTTGGGGCCTTAAGATTGCTTCAGGAATTGGCGAATCCAACCTTCACGCATTTTCACTGTCCAAGTTTGTGGAGTACGCTGCAAAAATGGTTCTCATTTCCATAATATTCCAATATATTAATACATCTGAATTCATGCAAACATATTATCACTCATATCCATGTCAACAATGCCTGTTCGGGGTACATATACTCAGTCTACCCAGTCACAGTGATGTAATAATGATGAAGCAAAACCAAGGTTGCCAAACCTTGTGTTGTTACAGGCTGTTTGTAGCACCTACAGCTCTGCACATCCTTGTGCCAAATGCGCCAAAGATTGTTACTGAAGAATGGAATATTTAAAAACGAAATAAAGATAATAAAAATAAATAAATACAATCTAATTATTTTAAAAAGTATGTGATATGACCTTTTTAGGCGAGTGTCCCATCATTGAAAAGAAACTGAATTATGTTTTTAATTAGAAGCTAAAAATAAATTTTTCATCAGGCCAGACCCAGTACTCTGGACTAAAGACGGAGGAGAGCTGCCAGACCTGGAGCGGGTGATTGTTGAAGGAAGAGAGCTCACCTTCATGGCACTGAACAAAACAGACAATGGCACCTACCGCTGTGAAGCTACCAATCACCTTGGCACCAGCCATGCTGAATATAAGCTGGTTGTTAAAGGTGAGTGACAGACAGATAACATTAACATGTCTCTTAAAGCTAACACAGTTCTTGCTGCTCTCTTGGAAAGCATCTGCGTCGCTAATTAAACCTAGGTTTCAACCCTGCTTATAACCGTCATGTTTTTTTAAAGCCATTGAAAGATGAAATGCCTTGAAATGATTGCTGGCCTGAAGAATCCAAAAGATCTAGTTTAAATTATTAATTCAGCCAAAAGGGGAAATTATGTCATCCTTTACTCACCCTCATGTTTTTACAAACTTGTTTGACTTCATATATTTTGTAAAGCACAAAAGAAAATATTTTCAGCAATGTCAGCTGTTTTTGTGTGTATTCTGAAAAAATCGATGAAAACCCAAACTTTCAAGCTTTATTTTGCACAGCATATTTGTTTAAGCCTTTCTATGAGCAAATTGACCAGTCTTTTGGTTTGATTTGAGAGTGAATAAAGTATTCAATTTCAATCCGTTCATCACACAAAGTAATCATACTGTTTCAGTAGACTTCATACAAGTTATGGATTAATTTAATTTAATCCTACAATTGGCGAAGTTAGATTCTTCATATTGCAGAAAAAAGAATCATATGCATTATAAATAAATGCTGACCGATTTAACAGCTGAAATATCCTTTAATTGTGAACAATTTTCCCAAGGCTATGACCCACTTGCATCATAAATCGGCACAACCAATGTGTACATATGTCAGCACCACTTTCTGTCCTTCTCCGATGGTTAAGAGAATGATGTCACCCACTTAGCACTAACAGCAAAGATGAGGGTCTCGATACACCTGAGGTTAGGGCTACACTGCATCCAATCTGCCATCCCCCCCCCCCCCTCTCCCCCCCCCCCACCCCCCCCCCCCCCCCCCCCCCCCCCCCCCCCCCCCCCGCCCCCTCCCCCCACCTCCCCCCCCCCCCCCCCCCCCCCCTTGCATTTAAGAGGCAGCTGGGGGACTAAGATCAGGCTAAGAATGGATATGACTGTGGGCATCGAGCGGAAGAGTCTCTCCAGCCCCCCTGCTTCTTGTGCCTCTGCCTTCTTGACACTAAACCCCTCCAGGCTGGAAAACTCTTCCTCCACCTCTCAGTTCGAGAAGTTTCTTTTCTCTCACTTTCTCCTTCTATCTCGGCTTTTGTATCCTCCCACAGGGCGTCTTAAGAAGATTTAATTAGCCGTTATGGTGCAGTGTAGGGGTCCAGCC